>JBBPRQ010000541.1:0-22636 GCA_038093095.1 Boletus insuetus | reverse complement strand
TATCGAAGAATCATTCAGCTGGTATCTCTCAGCGGATGGACTCGAACTCACGATAGCTCCAAACGTCTTGCGTGCGAGATAGATGGCGCAGCGTATAACGACGTGGAGCCTGGAAGTAAAAATCACCCTGGAATGAAGCAATTCGTTTGTATTCAGGCCTAGTGAACGTGAGAAAAAGGTCAGTGGATGGGCGCAACTATACGCACGTCAGAGTGTCATTCGTCCCAACGCCATATGGAGATCCCTGTTGGAGGACACAAGTTATCATTACACTACAGGAGAAGGCAAGGCTCGGTACTCACTAATGTGGGGTCCTCTTCGTAGACCATTCCGACTTTCTGAATCTCTTGCTGAGGGACACCAACAAGGAAGCTATGTTCGCGTGTTTTGTGAGTGGAGACGCGACCGAGGAATGTACATTAACATACTTCGACTGCAAGTATTCCATGAACTCGTCATTCGTGCTGTTGTGATACTATCAGTCGATCACGCTCAGTGGACATGGAGTCATGCTCACGTCACATTGAGGTTAGTAAGTGAGAAGAATCTAAAAGGGGGTGAATCAGGCGAATGTTTGAATGTATGTCACTGTCTGTCCGTAATGGTAACTCACGTTCCCTCATCGTCAACGTCCCCGAGAATCGCAGGTACCTACCAAGTATCTCAGACATCATGAAATCTGATCCCACGACCCTTACCTGCACATATTTTCCTTGACTCAATGATTGTCTAGTCGACTGTCTTAAGAAGACGCCATCGACCAGTGGACCCCACGAAAGGTTAACCGCTTGGTAAGAATATACAGAAGGAGTCTGCATAACTGCGCTGTAAATCGATTCGTACGGAGCTTGACGAAGACAATCCAATGTGTCGCTTGCAATACTGCAGTTTGTTTGCGCCACGAGGAAGTCGTAATTGCCTTGAGCGCGAGGATAAGTGATATCAAATATCGGGTTTACAGAACCAGACACCTGAGCAGTATGTTAACGCACAGTAATCAAGAATCGAGCATATGATGAACTATACCATGACCGCTCCATGGAACAGTCCATCTGACTGGCCATCATGAGCAACCATCTGTACCAGTACAGATGTTGCACCGGCGCTCTGGCCCGATCTAGGAACACAGCG
This sequence comes from Boletus insuetus, assembly GCA_038093095.1. Lineage (NCBI taxonomy): Eukaryota > Fungi > Basidiomycota > Agaricomycetes > Boletales > Boletaceae > Boletus > Boletus insuetus. The sequence continues at coordinate 21,505 of JBBPRQ010000541.1, read as the reverse complement.
CTTCAGCTCGACTCGGAAACATTTAGCCTGTACCACTCACATAGTCACTTGTTGCGGATTTCCTCCAAACAGATAAATGTATTTTTGGACCCATTGAAGGGCAAAACGTTCTGCATGGTCACGTCAACACCCCCATATGGAAAGCGGATGGAGGCCTACGATCATAAAGCCCGAAGTTCCCCAGTCCTGCCGCCTGTACTTCCTTGCCACCTAGAAATCCGAATGCTATGTTGTTGGCGTCAGCTGTAGACTCTAAGTTGATCAGACAAGGACCTGCCATTCAATCGGTAGTTGAAGGAAACGTAGATAACAGGTGTCTTCAACTCCACTGAGCGCGAGACGATCTGAGTGCCGTTGAACCCCGACGCATCTCCGGTTTCGAATGCACCTATTGACTGCGTGGGATTTAGATCGTGAAGGAGTTTGGAGCATATTTACCGCCGTATATCTACTGCATTCGGGTGAGAATATTGTCCTCGAATATCAACAGACAACCAACTTACAACGACGACAGGAAGATTAGCTCCCGCACGGACACCTGCAGGTTTCACAACATTGAGATACAAACCTACACGTATTGTATGAGCGAATGACATGTCACACGTAAGACAAGAAAACCCACAGTCCTCTGAAGCATTGACTAAAGTAGCGGGTAACAACTCTTCGATGTACTGGAGCACACCACGGAGTCCAGGGCTTGCAGTAAATATTTCTGAGGTGACCTGCTGAGGGCAAGCGTTGCCGAACCAGGTCGCATTTCTAACTTCAAGGAATGGCTGGGGGGGCACGGGATTGTTAAAGCGAAGTTGCCCCACACTGGTATTCGATTAGATGCATACATGAACTGATATCCTGTGAACTCACGGTGGTTGTGCAAAGGGTAATCCGAGGTATGACTCGGTATCCCCAGCAGAATCAAACCCCTGGAACGTGCCATAGTCCAGAGTGACCACAGGTGCATCCGCTGACCTGTAGGTAGGCAAACAGGATATGAGAACGAGCACCTGAAAGGCAAGTGGAATGAAACAACGGGTTAAAACCATCTGAAATGCGGGTTTGCCAGTTCAGACTGCTTCAACCAGGTTTATCTGGCACATATATAGATGACATGCTTTGCGGATTTGGCCACTGCGGAGCGTCAGGGTTGCTCTGGATCTGAGAGCGGGGCATGGGAGAAAAGTTTTGCACACGAAACTGTACTATCGCGTACGCCGCGGCAACTTTGTCACTCGCCTTGGTTCGTCACTTTCTGAAAAGACATAATTCTATGATCACTTTCGGGGTCCACACTACTTCATAGCGTCTATCATCAACTCTAATGCATTCCGAGCTCGAACGAGAAAATTCGGAGCAGAAATGAGCGAGATAGCAAAAGGTGGGTTGTCACGCTAAATCGTCACCGGTGGAGTCTGAATACTTCACGTGTGACTGACGACTGACGAAGTTACCGTACGCGGTAGTATCGGACGCCGAGATCGTGCTGATGCAGCAGTGATGCTGATTCAAGGCCGCTTCATGAAGCCCCAATGGATCACCACCGTGGCGTCCCATTTCCAAATAGCAGTAGCCGCCCGCACGGTGCCATGCGTTCTCTGTAGTACACGAAACGGTCATTCCATGTAACAGAATCATTGACACTTAGGACCGATTTGACCAGATTTTCTCCTCGACTGTCTGCCAGTGGGGCAAAAGAAATTCGTCAAAAAATAGGTGTGGAGTCGGAGACATCTGTGTCGCAAATTCCCACGCAGTGCCGCAACTTGGCAATGAGAACCGCAAAGTACACTCTACCGCAAAGTACACTCTAGCTCCGAGTGTGGTCACCACGGGATAAAAAACGCACTACTACTTTTCGGTCAGTCAAAACCCAGTCCAAAACACTGGCAGATGGTCACTGGTTTGTCGATGGGGGTAATAAACGTGGTGTTGCAAGGGTCCAACACAATGCTCTCCCTAGCAGTAAGGTGGCCCTCTGGTCACCTTCCTTGGCAAGGTCCTCTAGATCTCGCGGTGTTAATGTGCACATATGTATAAACAGTCTATCTTGCTAGATGTGATCTGTGAACGCTTATTCGAGAGAGGGCTCCGACGGGATGCTCGGGGTGACACCGCGAACATATGCTCATCATTACCTCAGCCTACGATGCTGTCCTCGCTGTGATCATGTGGCGAAACCTCTCGACGAACATGGTATGGCCGAATGAAGGTTATCCAAGAATGAGATAACGCTGTCTAGCCTATTTAGCGGGAGGGCCATCAGACTGTGTTGACACACTACTCACCGCGTTCAAAGTGTCCGCAGCCCGACTATGGCCTGAACCAGCCATGGCTGTAATAAAAGGATAGGTTGTATAGCATTAACCAAGTCGAGGGCGGATCTGGCGACATCATTCTCTTATTCAATGTCACCCTACTTGAAGTTGGGGTTTGTAACTTTACCGTGGCGGTTTGTTGTGTGTTTGTGGTTGTTTGTGCAACTTCGACCTGCCCGAGTCGGATTGCAGCCTCAGGAACAAACCATCTTTTCGGTACGCTTTCAAACCGTTGCTGAGTACTGAGTCTTCATCTCGATTGAAATAATTACATCATCTCTGGGATCCTGTACAGGCATTTCGATTCGGAAAGTTCTCGCGCGGAATATTAGATCCATGTTCAGTTCGTCCAAGAGTGCTCGGTCGACGACGCTTATAAATACCACATTCACATTTCCGTGGTATACACCTTCGCCGCCACGGGGTTTCGAAACGATCTGGTTTATGGTCACCATGGACAATCTCAGCAATGACAACCAAATTTTATTCTTCGTGCTAGCCTCTAGACCCACCGAGCAACTCATAGCGGAATACTCCCATTCCACAGAACACGCTTCGGCTATGCTATCTGAGATGACGTTGACCTCTCGATATCAGCTAAATACCCCGCGCTTATGGACAGGGAGGTACGGAGGCCACACAATAGCTTGTTGATGATGTGTTCGTGTCGGGTATATTCCCTCGACTCAGGTGAGGTGACCCTGTTGAGGATATGCATGCCATGGCAAACTTTCTCACTTATCGATGCGACCCAGTATTGTTCGGGGTTTGACATCCGGGGACACGGAAATGCTCAAACGTATCTATGATATGTTCCGAATCCGTGGGATGGGAAAACCGGGTTGGTCGCAAGGGCACCTAAGGTGGAACTCCGAGTGGCGGAGACGCTCGGGTACGCCCACTGGCCACTATCTTTTCCTCGGACTCCCTCGTATGTGTTCACCTCGGTCCAATTCGTGGAAACACTTGGATAGATTATCCCGACGCTTTCGTGTGCTCCGTTATCTTCCGCTATCATCGTGAGAGTATCCAGCACAGATGCATATACCATCGATATTGCTTGAACCACGAACACTTCAGTGACCAAAGTATACTCAGACGTAAGAGGTTTACACTTTTGAACGTCCTTTTGGTCCTCATTATTGGTCCCAGTAGTCTTTGTCCTTGTTTGAATGAAGCCACAAACAACAACAACTGGTGACTTGGACCTCGTTTGCCACAATTTAAGATCGCATCACGAGGGCAGGGTCAAGCCAAGAGAACGATCTCACCGTTCCTCGTGCACCAGTCTGCCCATCAATCATGTGGCCATACATCTCGCTATTTTTTTGCGTTAATGGGTGCGAGCGAACGGGAACAGAATGAATCGCGTCTCTCGAGTTGCTTGGTCATGAAAGTTTGGACCTGAGCGTAATCATTGGACGTGTTCGGCGCCTGCATTCTTATAAGTGGAGGTCGCTTAGCAAGATAAGGATGGCTGTCTAACCTCCCAACGCCATGAGCGACAACATGTCTTCCGTCGCATCCCAGCTTGAAGAGTTGAAAGTGTTGGATTATATTTACGGTATGCCATGCACCTCGAGCAGTTATCTCCTTGCTGATTCACTATCCGTGCAGTTGCTGCTACAGCAGTTGTCTGTTATGATTACAGTATGCATGCCGATTTCCTCCTCCCCGATCGCTAACTCGTTTCTCAGTTCTTACCTTTCCACGCGAGGTATGTGTGGTGGGCACTCCATTCCTGGCTTTTTCTTAACCGGTACATAGTTGGAGTTGATATGGGTATGGTGCAACTTTCTTTGAAAGGAACTGCGTCAATCCTGTTTAGATGAGATCATGGTCCACGGTGTCTACGCTCTTCATAGTGGTAACGTGCACAAATTATTCAAATGCTGCCTCGAATTAACTCGCATTGTTGCACTAGGCGCGCTATTTCGGGCTTGCACTTGCAATGTATGTCGTAAAATCTACATGGTTGGCTCAGACTACACAATGACGAGACCAGCGCTTCAGGATTATGTATGTCACCCAGTATTACGATTCCCGAGTATCGATTACATATCCTCATTGATAGGGTCAGGCTTGGGCATTTTATACATGTCTGGATTGGTAAGTCCGTCGTTTCACATCGAGTCCTAGCTGAATTCAATTTAGGCGTGAGTGCGATTCCTGATTCCCTTGCAAGAGCGAGTCACATTGACATTCGATTCTCCGAAATGGCAGCTGTATGTCTACACGATGAAATCCCACACGACACGTTAATCAATATGTCCTCTCAGGCGCAGTCATGCTTCGCATTCTGATGTGGTCAAAATTAATCTACGTTACGGTGATGGACGGTCAGTAACTCTGGGATACTTTGAGGGTGTTCGCTTCATGACTCATTTACAGTCATTATGATCTACCGTGTCTCCGTCATGTTCGGTCAACAACAAGGAACGAAACGGATCCTAATGTTTCTGTACTCCATAGTCACGGTCAATACTATTGTGTTCAGCATCATATGGTATGGCCCTCATAGTGGCCTTGTTGGTACGTACCCCAATCATGGACCATGATTTTGTAATGACTTGTTATGCGATCAGTCACGAACATGTCAGTCTATGGTGTGACTTTTTGCACTGCTCAGGGTGGCCGCAGTGACATTTTCTCCATTTACGACGGTATCCCGAGGGGACTATTTGATATTCTGCTTGTTGCTCTGGCTGTCTATCGCTTCGCCGTAGACGCCATCGAAACACAGAAATCGACAGGACGACACAGGATCAGCGAATACATGATGCTGCTATTAGAGCACAGTGTGCTTTACTTTTTCTTGTACGCGAGGTACTCTGTCCACGATCGACGCGCTGAACACTAATATCAAGGAACTTCGGTTACGAGGCCCTCGCAGCGGGGACGCTGCTCTCGTCGGCTCCGGTGAGTAAAGTTTTGTATGATCCATTGAATGGGAAACTCTGACGCCCGCACAGATACCGTATTTGGCGCTCTCCACACTGTACATGAATTCCGTTCCGTTCATGATATATCCTCGTATCGTGTTCAGTTTGAAGGGTCATCGGACCACATCAAGTGGTTTTTATGTTGCTAGCGACAACTCTGGATCACAGCGATTGCATAGTCAATTTAGGTTGTTAGATGGTCTCGCGAACGATGAGGTGTAAAGAGTTGCTAGGGTGATGCATCCAGCGGGATTACTTTTCAGGTGAAGGGAAAGGGCTTCGAGCGGATTAGTCCATTGGGGCCCGTGTTATCTTTTTTATGGTATAAATCGTATTCGTCGGGTACATACATGCATGTGAATTGATCAATATGGAATAGGGCTGTAGTGCGACATTACAGCGCTTTTCATTATTATGTGGAAAGCGAAATGTGTTCCGAGTGAGTTCGGATACAGCCGAAGAGAGCACGAGCGGACGCAGTGCGAGTCGCCGGTGATGTAAGTTCCGGGCCTCCCGCATAATCGTGAAAAGCTCTTACAGTAATTTCCATAGCATGTAACCATTTCATCGCCGTTCCTCTTCCCCGCGGTATCCTTGCGATCATCGGCTAGGACTCAACTTGGTGCTCCTCACGTGCTCGGGCTCCGCGCCGCACTTCTCCGTCGGAGCATTTCCAAGTAACCATTGTTTGATTATCGATCAGTGATCAACTCAGGAGTGTTGGCACGAGGTCCAACCATCCTTTGCCGACGACAGAAAGCCAAAAAGAGCACAAGGTCAGTTATGGCGGCGTTGCTCTTTGGCCTCAGGCTGTGCCACTGACTGTTCCCTTGTTCTTTCTGAAACGCTGAACGTTGAGCCTCGACACACAAATCGCGAATCGCGGCTGGCTCAATCGAGAAGATTAGGCATCGGAATAGCCAAGACTCGGGTATAAGCCCACTGGCACTTGCACGTACCGCATATTCTCGGTGCACCTTGTACTCACGTAGCTATGCTTGCTCCCATCTGGTGTTATTCTCGAGACGTGGAAGCCACACGATCATGATGCGATGTAGGTTGAGCTATATGTACATATCAGTGACCAAAACTTGGAAGCGTAAGTAATCCATACTCTCTGACGAGCGCACTTTAGTACTTCCCAGTAGTGACTCAGGCTGTCGTGCTTTTGAACAACTGGGTCACCAACAGTAATTCCAACTCGTGATAAGAAGGCAAAACCAAGTCAAGCGACGAAGGATCTCAGCCTTCCTCATGCATCAGACGGTCCATTAATCACGTATGTGGCAGCCGATTTAAACAACCTTTTTTTTCCATTGATCGGCTGCAATGATCGAACAGAAACAGGTCGCACAGCTTCCTCGGCCATGATAATTTGGCCGTGAGCGTCAATAATCGTTCTTAGTGTCTGCATTCATATAAGTAGAGACTGTTTTGCGAGAAAAGTCACATGCCTCTTTGACCTCCCCACACATTGTCAGTATGTCTTCCCTCGTGGATGTTCTTGAAACATTTCAGTCGTTGGATTACATGTATGGTGAGTGTAGATCACAGGAGGGGATGTCAGGTCTTCTCAAGTGGTTCTTTCGCTACTAATAGACTGTCTTTGTAGCTGCTGCTGCTGCCGTAGTTTGTTACGATTACAGTATGCATGTTGATTTCACTCTCCTCCACTCGCCAACTTATTTCTCAGTTCTTACGTTTTCACGTGAAGTATGTGGTAGATATTCCCTTCTTGATTTTCTTCTAACCAGCAAATAGGTGGAACTTATATGGGTATGGTGCAATTTCCTTGAAAGGGTATACATTGGATAACTCTCATTAGAAGAAGCCCTGGTCGATAATGTCTACGCTCTTTGTAGTGGTAACGTGCAAGACCTGCTCGAATTATCCCTTGAATCAACTGACATCGTCACACCAGGTGCGCTATGTCGGACTTGCACTTGCAATGTATGTCACAAAATTTATGTGGATGGTTCGACTACTCATCGAAGAGCCTAGCGTTTTATTTTGTATGTCACCCAGCATTCCAACTTTCGAGTAGCGATCACATATTGTCATTAATAGGGTCAGGCGATGGCGTTCTGTACATGTCTGGTTTGGTGAGTCCTTTGTTTCACATTAAATCCTGGCTAAGTTCAGTCTAGGCGTGAGTATGTTCCCCAACAGCTACCTGCAAGAGTGCCTTACAGTGACACCGATTCTGCGAACCATTAGCTGTATGTTCATACAGTAACATGATGTAAATATGCTGACCAGATATATCTCCACAGGTACAGTCGCGGTCCATATTACCCAATGGACAAGGTTGATCTACATTATTATGTTGGACGGTTCGTAGCTCTTGGCCACTTATGAGAGTTTGCCAGCTTCGTGACCCACGCATAGTGATCATGATTATTCGCGTCTCTGTCATGTTCACTCAACCGAAAAGAACAAGACAGATCTTATTCTTTCTGTATGCCATTGTCACGGTCAATACTATTGTCTTCAGCGCCATTTGGTATGGCCCTCATAGCGGCCTTTCCGGTGCGTATTTTGAATATACACAGTTGCTTTGTAGTGACTTTGTTATGCCATCAGTCAAGCCTGTTGCTATCAATGCTGAAGGTGGAATCGCTTGCCAAGCCGAATATACCCGCAGTAACATTCCCTACGCTTACGATAGCATTCCAAAAGGGGTATTTGATGTCCTGCTAGTGGTTCTGGTTGTCTATCGCTTCATCGTGGTCTCCATCGAAATGCGGAGGATAACAGGTGAAACCAAGACTAACGAATATATGACGCTACTGTTCAAAGACAATGTGGTCTACTTTTGCTTGTACGCGAGGGTTTTTTGTCGTGATCAGCACGCTGAATACTATGTCAACGCATAGGAACTTTGGTCTCTCGGCCCTCGAATACGGGACGTTGCTCCCATCGGCTGCGGTGAGTAAATCCGCATAAGGTGGGTTGCATAGAATGACTCTGACGTCCGTGTAGATACAATATGTGGTATTCGCCACAGTATACAGCAATTCCGTTCCTTACATGCTTTTTCCGCGTATGGTGCTTAGTTTGAAGGGTCATCGGGCCGCATCAAACGCATTTTATGTTCATAGCAGCGATCCTGGGTCTCAGGGTTTGCACAATAGCTATGGGCTATTGAATGGTCTCGAGAACGATAATGAAGTGTAAAGAGACGCTAGGGTGGTATGTCCGCTGGGGTTCTAGCACACAAGAGGGTATTCCTTTTCAGGTCAAACTCTTCCAGTAGGTTTATCCCTTGAGGCCAGATTCGTTGCACCATGTTACTTGCTTTGTATGTAGCAAGATGAAATCGTTTTCAATTTTTTATGACACCTAAATCGTGTTCACGTTGGTTAATTACATATGATGCAGCCAGTTTGGCAGCAAGACGACAGTGGAGAATTAAAATTCACCGCGTGTTTAATCACGTTGTTCTCCTCACCGTTTACTCGCGATCATCAGTCAGGACTTGGGTGGTCCTCGTGCTCCAGTTCACTCTCCCGTCGGGGCATTCCCAAGTAACCGTCAAACAATCAAATCAGTGGCTGCCACAAGGCTCAATATCCTCGGCCGACGGCTGGAAGCCAAACATAGCCTGAGGACAAGTACGGCGTTACTCTTTGCCTCAGCATGTGGCACTGATTCCAGTATCAACCTTGTGGCCGTTCCTCCGTTGAGGTTGGACATTGATGGACGAATCGGAGCCACTTAGATCGACACCTAAGATTGGGGGTCAGAGCGGAACATGCATGTAAGCCGACACACCGATCGCGTGTACTACACAGATCCACGGTGCGCCAAATAGAGATTATCAACTTACGGCGTAGTCGTCCATATAGAGCATGAGCTGTGTACTTCCATTTCTGCCCTTGTCTCAGGGTTTTCCCGCCGCCAACCACGGCCGATTTCCAAAGTGGCGTGTGGAAACGCAGGCGCTCATGCGGTCCAACACTTATCCCCCGATTGTTTCTGATTGCTGAGCGTGAGGCAGAGTTCGTAGGCGCTAAGCCAGGGTCATCAGCCACACTCTCTACATCAAGGAATCCGGGAGCCTGACCACTGATCCTGTAGAAATTGACTTACATGACGATATTGAAGTGCCGATTTGATCAGAAACTTCTCCATCCAATGTTGTGACGCTGTAATCAGGTGGGTCTATGAATCAGAGCATCAGCACGCGTCACGCCCATGAAGTGCATCCGATAGTCACCACTGGTACCATTTGTACTTATTTCCATAAGCGATCGAGAGCACAATCTGTGTAGCTAAGAGCTGCAGTATCCAAATAGAAAGACAAGCGATGGGAGAATAAGCGCCCCCGTGCCTCAAGATTGCCAAGTCCGGGAGACTTAGATCGGATATCACCTTGGTCCGCGTTTTCTATGGTTGACTGTCGGGACAAGTGCAGCCAATTTATGATAATTACCGCTGATAACGAGCACATGCAAGAAAGCACCCTAACTTGTTTTTTTTTACTGAATATCATGTAAGTCAACGGCTTAAGATTTAAGCACAAATTAATAGGCTATAAACCAAGGTGACGCACTCACCGTTGCATTTCAAAAGTTGACCTGATATCAGATCCGTTGCAGAATTAACCCTTCTCCGTATTCCCAGGCTACCCGACCATCTGGCTTCCTATGTCAAATTTTAGTGATTCATTCGAGAAATATCCATCCTAGAAAGGTGTAGGAGATACATCGAAGTCTTTGTCATCCCTGGTGTTCGACTGGAAAGGCGGGCTTCAGTAACGTTGTAAGGTCTCGCTAGGTGTTGAGAGCGCAGTCGCGATGGCATGGAAAATGCGAAAACGTTTAGTCAAAGTGCAAATAGCGGAATTGGTTAGAGAAGAGGTATTGGTACAACAGGGAGACAAGAAAGCGTCTCGACTACCCCTACTCCTTGCCTTGCTGTCTAAATTGCTTCGCCCACTAATTCTTGGTGAGCCTTAAAAGAAGAAACTGTAACAGATTTTCATACCATCATCGACGGTATTGGACGATCGGGAAGAACGTGCCGGGTCTGTCCGCATGTACCCGTGAGTACCGAATGCGGTAACACGAAAAAACACTTCATCACCTCCCGCTCTGCGCTGACGGACCACACGCCATATGCAATGACAAGGATACCAGTCATGGCGATCGCTGTGTTGCTTGCCCAATTTGCAGGACGAGTCCACCATCCACCTGTCGGTTACCATCACCAAGGCCGGCAATCAAGTTCACTCATTCCAACGCACCTGCCGGCGACCATACATGCTTTGGGTACGGGTAACGGGCTCCACCACCCTATGCGAGCGAATGAGACTTGGTACGCGATGGAACAGCGTTCGCGACGTACCATGAATGACTTGTTGGAATACGGTTCAAAGTGGTTGTGAATGAAAAGGAAACCCTAACCTTAGGTCGGGTCACAGCACTCGTATTATGTCAGCTGATACGTGGCATCAACTACTCCAAAAGCACTCGGAGGGAGGACACATCCCTCCTTGTCGAGGTCTGAATCCTCGTTGTAACCACGCTCGATGCGTTTCCATGGCTTTCAAGGAACTTCACCGTTATCCACACGTGTGGCGCTATGCACAGCCTAATGGCCGCCTCGATTAGACAGAGAGGTCCCGTGCTCAGGACTTCCAGGGTCATGAGGCTACTCAGTATCTTTATCGACCACCAAGCCTACCAATCGCGGAAACCGATCTAGTCAGGCTGCCAAGTTCCTGATGGAACGATGTGAACGGCTCTCCCGCCAGCCCGCATGTTGCCTCCTGTGTTCCATCGTTTTTAATACCTATTACCTTCCAGGGCCCCTGATTGTCGCGTGGGGTACAATGTTGGTATATCACTGCGAGATTGCAGCATTATTTATTGGTTTTGTTCACACGTTCTTTATCTTCAAGGCGCCCTCGTGACCAATATGCAGTGGACGCTCTCCACAATGCCCCTCGGGGGCCTAAATACTTTAATAGCCGAAATTGGGCGTAAGTGGTTCATATTATTGAGCTGGTTCTTTACACTCATCCATGTTCCCAACAGCCATCGACTTTGTTTTAAACCGCGTCATAGGGAACTCGTGAAAGCCCATACCCGCAGTAATCCAAGATCGCCGCACGATGGGAAAGCCACCAGGGTCTAGCGAACGTTCTCTCTACATCGTGTTGACGCGGAGCATCACCATCATTTGTCATGTGGCTGTCGATTTAACATATTTTCCAGGGAGTGGAGCAAACAGGAATAGACCGCATAGCTTCTTTCTCGATTGGCTTGTCAGGATAATTTGGACATGAGGGGTCCGCGTCAATAAATGTTCTAGACATTTGCATGTTTATAATTGCCTGTCGTTCAGCGATAAGGGGTACCCAACCTCCCCACACCTTGAGTGTCGGTATGTCTTCCCTCGTGTTTGTGCTTGAAACCTTCCAATTGATTAATTACATGCTCGGTGGGTGTGGATGATGAAGTGATGAACCACAACTCTTCCTGACCCTACTAATCCACTGTCTTTGCAGTCGCTGCCGCAGCAATTGTTTGCTATGATTACAGTATGCCTGTCGACTTCTGTTTTCTCTAGTCACTAACTATTTTTCTTAGTTCTTATCTTTCCGCGTGAGGTGTGTGTATATTTTCTATTACTAATCTTCTTCTAACCAGCGTATAGGTGGCGCTTATATGGGTATGTTATAATTTTCTTTGCAAGGATATATGAGTTGACTCTGTTTAGATGAAGCCCTGGTCCAGGATGTCTACGCTCTTTGTAATGGTAATGTATACGAATTACTTGAATTATTCCTTGAGTTGATTGACATCGTCGCACCAGGTGCGCTATATCGGACTTGCGCTTGCAATGTGTGTCGCATTGTTTGTATGGATAGCTCAGACCACTGATGGGAGAGTCTAGCCTTTCAGGATTCTGTATGTCACCCAGCATTCCGAATCTCGAGTATCAATCACATATTGTCATCAATAGGGTCAGGCAATGGCCTTCTGTACATGTCTGGTTTGGTGAGTCCTTTGTTTCACATTAAATTCTGGCTAAGTTCAGTCTAGGCGTGAGTATTATTCCTAATAGCTACCTGCAAGAGTGCCTTACTGTGACGTCCGGTGCTGTGGACCATCAGATGTATGTTTACACAATTACATCGTATAAACATACTGACGAGATACATCTTCACAGGTACGGTCGTGATCAAGATTACCCAATGGACAAGGTTCATCTACATTACTGTGGCGGACGGTGCGTGACTATTCGCTACTTTGAGAGTTTAAGTTTGCCAGCTTCATGACCCATGTGTAGTGATCATGATTCTTCGTGTCTCTGTCATGTTCACTCAACCGGAAAGGACAAGACGAATCCTATTCTGTCTGTATGCCATTGTCATTGTCAATACTGTTGTCTTCAGCGCCATTTGGTTTGGCCCTCTTAATGGCTTATCCGGTATGCATTTTGAATATACACAGTTGCTTTGTAGTGACTTTGTTATGCCATCAGTCACGCCCGTTCCTATTGAAGATGGAACCGCCTGCGGAGCCAAGTATGCCCGTAGCAATATCCCCGTCGCTTACGATGGCATCCCAAGGGCACTATTTGATATCCTGTTGCTGGCTCTGGCAATTTATCGTTTCATCAAGCACTGTAACGAAACACGGAGCATGATGGGGAAGCGGAAGGTGAATAAATACATGATGCTACTACTGAAGCACAGTATACTCTACTTTGTCTTGTACGCAAGCTTTCTCCGTGATCGGCGCGCTGAATGCTCACGTTAGCCCATAGGAACTTCGGTTACGAAGCCCTTGAAGTGGGTATATTCGTCCCGTCGACTCCGGTGAGTCAATCTGTATATGATGAGTTGCATAAAATGATTCAGGCGTCTTTGTCTTTGTAGATCCTTTATACGGTGCTCGTTACATTCTACCAGAGTTCCATCCCGTTTGTGATTTACCCCCGCCTTGTGCTTAGCATGAGAGATCAGCGGGCGACGTCGGGCGGATTGCTTATCAGCAGCGAAGGCTCTGGACGTCCGCCATCGTACAGCCATCATAAATCACCAAGTGTCCCTGTGACGGAGAGCAGAGAGCATGAGCTATCGGAGGGAACGTCTACGCTGGTGTCCCAGCATGCCGGACCACAAAGTTGCTAAAGTCGGGGGAAACGACTTGCAATGGGTCAACTCTTTGCGTGTAGACACATACCTCTGCTTTTCGATTGTTTCTTGTAAGGTTTCTTCTGTCAGTTTTGTATGAAATGGGTCCCATTGCTCGGCTAAGCAGACTGCGTCGAAAGGAGACGGCAGTGTAGTGTGCAGATCATTAATTCATGTACAGTTAGATCGGCTCGAGTTGGTCCCGTCGTTTTCACTTCCTCGGCAACACTCTCAAGGTACATAACCAAGAAATCTTGCGGATGAGAGCGGTTCTCCAATCTATTCACATCTGTCTTGTTCAACTCGTGCAATGATGATCAATAGGACATAGTACTGTCCACGCGTTAGCGAATAAGACTTCGTGGCGTTACTTACTCGCCCTCCGTCGAGTCCACTGAGCGCGTGGTACGGCTATCTAGGAGGACGGATTTTGTTGGGAAAGTAAAAGAACACAACAAAGTTGCCATGACCATTTCAATGATATCATAGAGCACGCTCCTATAAATTGGGAGGCAACAATGGAGGCTGGCACTCAACTTGTACATGGTAGTCTGCGGTGAGTTGTCGCATATGTACATACGACCGTAGGCTAGGCTGGTCACGTGTGACCTTCCTAGAGTAGAGTCCGTGCATGAGTAAGCGAAGCGCTGCAGCTCTTTGCTTTTCGCCGCCTCGCTGCAACGGGTGCAGCTCTCAGCTGAGGACTCGGAGTGTCCTAGCTCCACCATGGTGCCGTTTTTTCGCACCCACCCACCACTCCCTCTTCAGGTCCGCCGTCCGACAAGACATCTCAGCACTTAGAGCTATCGTCCGTTGCGCCACTCGGCAACCTTAGCCTCATTTTGACCTGTTTGGTGCCCATCCCACCTCGCAGCTCACTCTGACGCAGCTAAGACAGCGCTTCGGGCTTTTGCCCATACTGACTCTACTAACTTGTGTCTACCACTCACATTCACCCTTTTCAGCCTATTCAAGTAACCAGACCGTCCTATGTGATATGACTTGTCTCATAGGACGGTCGAGTCACCTGACTACCACTGACCAGCAGCGGTAGCGATCGACATTCACGGACCTGGCCCAGGCTACGTTTTTCTTTCTGCGCGTTTGTTACTTCGAGAGAGAAGGTTTTGTGAATTCATCGTGCCAATCAGTCGTAACGCATGTATTCGTTAACTTGGACTCAGAAGCAAGACATCCATGCAGCTCGGCCCAGTGGGACGCTCAAGGAAAGGTTCTTTAAGGGATAACCACGACGCAAAGCTCTTTGAGGAAAACGGGGACCGCGCTGTCCAATCAGCTCTCGAGATCATATCCATGTCAACGTCCATCGAGAGGGTCACACGCTCAACCATCGCATTCGGTCTCCCACATTCGGTTGTCGCCGTGAGGTGCCGAATATGAGCGCTGGCGACACAGCTAGAGATTGCAGATAAAAAGTGGAAGAGGGCTTCTGCACAGCAACCCATGGCTCTCCTCTATCCGTCGTGGCGCGCCATGACTTCCATCCGCACAGGCATTGCCCACCAACCACGCGGGCAAACGACGCTCGATTATCTCACACTGGAAGAAGTGAGAGTAAGGGCTTGGGTAGTGGATGGTACGTCATTGCTCTTGTCTAGAGAGCTTCTTCAACGTCATTTGGTATGGCCCACATAGCGGCTTTTCTGGAGCGTATTTTGAATATACACAATTGCTTTGTAGTGACTTTATTATGCCGTCAGTCATCCCCGTTATCAATGCTGAAGATGGAACTGCCTGCCAAGCCATATATGCCCATAGTAATATTCCCTACGCTTACGATAGCATTCCCTGCTGGTGGCTCTGGTTGTCTATCGCTTCATCGTGGTCTCCATCGAAATGGATCACAAGTCAAACCAAGACTAACGAATATATGACGCTACTGTTCAAAGACAATGTGGTCTACTTTTGCTTGTACGCGAGGATTTTTTGTCGTGATCAGCATGCTGAACACTATGTCAATGCATAGGAACTTTGGTCTGTCGGCCCTCGAACACGGGGCGTTGCTCCCGTCGGCTGCGGTGAGTAAATTCGCATAAGTTGGGTTGCATAGAATGATTCTGACGTCCGTGTAGATACCATATGTGTTGTTCGTCATAGTATACATCAATTCAATTCCTTACATGCCTTTTCCGTGTATGGAGCCTAGTTTGAAAGGTCATCGGGCCGCATCAAACTTGTGTTAATAGCAGCGATCCTGGGTCTCAGGGTTTGCGCAATCACTTTGGGCTGTTGAATGGTCGCGAGAACAATGAAGTGTAAAGAGACACTAAGGCTGATATGCCCGCCGGGGTTCTAGCGCACAAGAGGATATTCTCTTCGGGTCAGGGGAAAACGCTTCCAGTGGGTTTATCCCTCGAGGCTAGATTCGTTGCACCATGTTACTTGCTTTGTATATAGCAAGAAGATGGAATCGTTTGCAGTTTTTTATGATACATATAAATCGTTCGAGTTCGTCAACTACATATATGTAGCCAGCTTGGCAGCAAGACTACAGTGGAAAATTAAAATTCACTGTGTTTAATCACGTTGTTCTCCTCACCGTTTACTCGCGATCATCAGTCAGGACTTGGGTGGTCCTCGTGTGCTCCCGTTCACTCTCCCGTCGGGGCATTCCCAAGTAACCGTCAAACAATCAAATCAGTGGCGGCCACAAGGCTCAATATCCTCGGCCGACGGCTGGGAGCCAAATATAGCCTGAGGACAAGTACGGCGTTACTCTTTGCCTCAGCATATGGCACTGATTCCAGTATCAACCTTGTGGCCATTCCTCCGTCGATGTTGAACATTGGTGGACGAATCGGAGCCACTTAGATCGACACCAAATGTTGCAGAGCGGAACAAGCATGTAAGCGGGCACCAATCGCGTGTACTACACAGATCCACGGTGTGCCAAATAGAGATGGCAACTTCTGTTTCCTTACGGCGTACATAGTCGTCCATATAGAGCGTGAGCTGTGTACTTCCATTTCTGCCCTTGTCTCAGGGTTCTCCCGCCGTCGACCACGGCCGATTTCCAAAGTGGCGTATGGAAACGCAAGCGCTCATGCGGTACAACACTCATCCCCCGATTGTTTCTGATTGCTGAGCGTGAGGCAGAGTTCGTAGGCGCTAAGTCAGGGTCATCAGCCACACTCTACATCGAGGAATCCGGAAGCCTGACCACTGATCCTGTAGAAATTGACTTATATGACGATATTGAAGTGCCGATTTGATCAGAAACTTCTCCATCCTATGTTGTGGCGCTGTAATCAGGTAGACTGGTGACCAGTCCGTCCAAAAGAGGTTGCACAAGGCAAACCGTCGATAGACGTCGACGGCTTGCCTCTTGCTCGCGGCTGCCTCTTTTGGACAGACTGGTCACCAGTCTAGTAATCAGGTGGGTCTATGAATCAGAGCATCAGCGCGCGTCACGCCCATGAAGTGCATCCGATACACACCACTGGTACCACTTGTACTTATTTCCATGAGCGATCGAGAGCACAATGTGTGTAACTAAGAGCTGCGGTATCCAAATAGAAAGACAAGTAATGAGAGAATAAGCGTTCCCGTACATCAAAGGTCGCAAAGTCCGGGAGGCTTACATCGGATATCATCTTGGTCCTCGCTTTCTATGGTTGACTGCCGGGACAAGTACAGCCAATTTATGAATGTCCATGGTACGAGGATGACTGAAGAACAAGGAACGAGTGTCAGATTAAGGGCGTCAACGTTTGGACGACGATGATTGCCGCTGATAAATGAGCACATGCAAGAAGGCACCCTAACTTGTCTTTTTTACTGAATATCATGTAAGTCAACAGCTTAAGATTTAAACACTAAACACATATTGATAGGCTATAAACCAAGGTGACGCACTCACCGTTGCATTTGAAAAGTCGACCTGATGTCAGATCCGTTGCAGAATTAACCCTTCTCCGTATTCCTAGCCTACTCGACCATCTGGTTACCTATGTTAAATTTTAGTGATTCAGTAACGCTGTAAGGTCTCGCTAGGTGTTGAGAGCGCCGTCGCGACATGGAAAATGCAAAAAAATGCAAATAGCGGAATTGGTTAGGGAAGAGGCATTAGTACAACAGGGAGACAAGAAAGCGTCTCGACTACCCCTACTCCTTGCTTGGCTGTCTTTTGAAACTGCTTCGCCCACTAATTCTTGGTGAGCCTTAAAGAAGTGAATGTAGTGACAGATTTTCATACCAGCATCGACGGTATTGGACGATCGGGGAACAACGTGCCGGGTCTGTCCGCATGTAACCGTGAGTAACACCAAAAAACACTTCATCACCTCCCGCTCGGCGCTGACGGACCACACGCCATATACAATGACGAGGATACCAGTCATGGCGATCGCTGTGTTACTTGCCCAATTTGCAGGACGAGTCCACCACCCACCTGTCGGTTACCGTCACCAAGGCCGGCAATCAAGTGGACCCATTCCAACGCACCTGCTTTGGGTATCGGGTAATGGGCTCCACCACCCTATGTGAGCGAATGAGACTTGGTACGCGATGGAACAGTGTTCCCGCCGTACCATGAATGCCTTCTTGGACTCATACGGTTCAAAGTGGTATCATGTCAGCTGATACGTGGCATCAGGTGGACACGTCCCTCCTTCGATGTAACCTCACGCTCAACCCGTTTCCATGGCTTTCAAGGTGCTTCATCGCTATCCATATGTGTGGCGCTATGCACAGCCTAATGACTGCCTCGATTGGACAGAGAGGTCCTGTGCTCAGGTCTTCCAGGGTCATGAGGCTACTTCGGTATCTTTATCGACCACCAAGCCTACCCAATCGCGGAAACCGATCTAGTCAGGCTGCCCAGTTCCTGGTGGAACGGTGTGAACGACTCCCCCACCAGCCCGCATGTTGCCTCCTGCGTTCCGTTCCATCGATGTTTTAATACCTATCACCTTCCGGGGCCCCTGATTGTCGTGGGGTACAATATTGGTGCATCACTACAAAATTGCAGCGTTATTTATTGGTTCATTCTTTATCCTGAAGGCGCCATTGTGACCAATATGCGGTAGAATCGGGTGGGCAATCTCCTTGATACCCCTCAGGGCCTACACACTTTAATAGCCGAAATTGGGCGTCAGTGGTTCATATTATTGAACTGACTCTTTGCACTCATCCATGTTCCCAACAGCCATCGACTTTGTTTAAAACGCGTCATCATAGGGAACTCGTGAAAGCCCATGTTCCCAGCAATCCTGCGATCGCCCCACAAAAGGAAAGCCACCAGGGTCCAGCGAACGTTCTCTCTACATCGTGTTGACACGGAGCATCACCATCATTTGTCATGTGGCTGTCGATTTAACATATTTTCATCAGCTGTCTGCCAGGGAGGTGGAGCGAACAGGAATAGACCGCATAGCTTCTTTCTCGATCGGCGTGTCAGGACAATTTGGACATGAGCGTCCGCGTCAATAAATGTTCTAGACATTTGCATGTTTATAATTGCCTGCCTTTCAGCGATAAGGGGTACCCAACCTCCTCACACCTTGAGTGTCGGTATGTCTTCCCTCGTGCATGTGCTTGAAGCCTTCCGATTGTATGATTACATGTTCGGTGAGTGTGGATCATGAGGAGATGAACCACAACTCTTCCTGACCCTACTAATCCACTGTCTTTGCAGTCGCTGCCGCAGCACTTGTTTGCTATGATTACAGTATGCCTGTCGACTTCTGTTTTCTCCAGTCACTAACTATTTTCCTTAGTTCTTACCTTACCGCGTGAGGTGTGTGTATACATCTTCTATTACTAACCTCCTTCTGACCAACGTATAGGTGGAGCTTATATGGGTATGTTACAATTTTCTTTGCAAGGATATATGCGTTGACTCTGTTTAGATGAAGCCCTGGTCCAAGACGTCTACGTTCTTTGTAATGGTAACGTATACGAACTACTCAAATTACTCCTTGAGTTAACTGACATCGTTGCACCAGGTGCGCTATATCGGACTTGCACTTGCAATGTGTGTCGCAATGGTTATACGGATGGCTCAGACTACTCATGGGAGAGTCTAGCGTTTCAGGATTTTGTACGTCGCCCAGCATTCCAACTTTCGAGTATTGATCACATATTGTCATTAATAGGGTCAGGCAATGGCGTTTTGTACATGTCTGGTTTGGTGAGTCCGATGTCTCACATTGAACATTGAATCGTGGCTAAGTTTAGTCTAGGCGTGAGTATGGTTCCTAATAGCTACCTGCAAGAGTGCCTTACAGTGACGTCCGGTTCTGCGGACCATCAGATGTATGTTTACACAATGATAACATGGTATGAATATGCTGACGAGATACATCTTCACAGGTACAGTCGTGATCCAGATTACCCAATGGACAAGGTTGATCTACCTTATTGTGGCGGACGGTGCGTGACTATTGGTTACTTTGAGAGTTTGCCAACTTCATGTATAGTGATCATGATTCTTCGTGTCTCTGTCATGTTCACTCAACCGGAAAGGACAAGACGAATCCTATTCTTTCTGTATGCCATTGTCACGGTCAATACTATTGTCTTCAGCGCCATTTGGTATGGCCCTCGTAGTGGCCTTTCCGGTACGCATTTTGAATATATACAGTTGCTTTGTAGTGACTTTGTTATACCATCAGTCAAGCCCGTTGTTATCAATGCTGAAGATGGAACCGCCTGCCAAGTCAAGTATACCCGTAGTGACATCCCCTCCGCTTACGATGGCATCCCAAGGGGATTATTCGATATCCTGTTGCTGGCTCTGGCAATTTATCGTTTCACCAAGTACTGCAACGAAACACGGAGTACGATGGGGAGGCTGAAGGTGAACAAATACATGATGCTCCTACTACAGCACAGTGTACTTTACTTTGTCTTGTACGCGAGGTTCTTTTTCCATGATCGGCGCGCTGAACGCTCACGTCAGCCCATAGGAACTTAAGTAACGAAGCTCTCGAAGTGGGCGCATACTTCCCGTCGACTCCGGTGAGTCAATCGGTATATGATGAGTTGCATGGAATGATTTAGGCGTCTTTGTAGACGCTTTATTTGGTGCTCGTTACGTTCTACCAGGATTCCATCCCGTTTATGATTTACCCTCGCCTTGTGCTTAGCATGAAAGATCAGCGGGCGACGTCAGGCGGATTGCTTATCGGCAGCGAAGGCTCTGGATATCCGTTATTGTACGGCCATTATAAATCACCAAGTGTCCCTGTGACGGAGAGCAGAGAGCATGAGCTATCGGAGGGAACGTCTACGCTGGTGTCCCAGCATGCCAGACCACAAAGTTGCTAAATGGGTCAACTCTTTGCGTGTAGACACATGCCTCTGTGCTTTTTATTGTTTCTTGTAAGGTTTCTTCTATGTCGGTTTTGTATGAAATGGATCCCATTCCTCGGCTAAGCAGACTGCGTCGAAAGGAGACGGCGGTAGTGTGGCAGATCATTAATTCATGTATGTAGCGTGTGGTGTAACGTTTCCGTGTGAGCTCTACGGTACTTTTTACGAGAAGAGACGGACTTGCTGGGGCATATCTCCGAAGTGCATTGACACCTTCGAACTGTTTTCCCATCCTGACTGATGGGTGGGATCACCGATCGATACAGTTCAATGATCGGCTCGAGTTGGTCCCGTCGTTTTCACTTCCTCGGCAACTGCGTTTTTCTTTGTACGTGTTTGCTACCTCTTCGTGCCATCAGTCCGATTCAGTCGTAACGCATGTGTCGCCAACTTGGGCTCAGAAGCAAGACATCCATGCAGCTCGGCCCAGTGGGTCATTCAAGGAAAGGTTCTTCAAGGGATAACCACGACGCGAGAAAAACGGGGACCACGCTGTCCAATCAGCTCTCGAGATCATATCCGTGTCAACTTCTATCGAGGGGGTCACACGCCCAACCGTCGCATTCGGTCTCCCGCATTCGGTTGTCGCCGTGAGGTGCCGAATATGAGCGCCGGCGATACAGCTAGAGATTGCAGATAAAAAGTGGAAGGGGGCTTCCGCACAGCAACCCATTACTCTCCTCTATCCGACGTGGCGCGCCATGACTTCCATCCGCACAGGCATTGCCCACCAACCACGCGGGCAAACGACGCTCGACTATCTCACA
>JBBPRQ010000540.1:0-22645 GCA_038093095.1 Boletus insuetus | reverse complement strand
GGACCACTGGCCTGGGCAAGCCTTGCCCGTTTTGATTCTAATGTGGGACCTGTTACGTCGCTACTGCCATTATGTTGGCGCTTCTTGTTCACAGTGGCGCGTTCTTCAGCGATGAGCCTTCCTTTCTCCGAGGGCTTGGGAATTCTCTTCGACATCTTGATGGGAAGTGTGTTGTTGGCCTGCAGTTGCAGAAAGAAGAGAGTGGCGGGTACCTGTCTTTTTTTTTCATTCCGTTTGTTGTGTCAAGGCTATGACCTTGGTTATGGCAGTAAGGGACTGGCAATCTATACATGTTTAGTAGGTAAATTTATGTCGTTCAACTGTCAACCCACAGTGAGGGTGCGGGTAAGGGTACAGGTGTCCAAAAGTAGTACCCGCACCCGTACCCTGACAATACCCATACCCACTACCCGTGTGGGTTACCCAGACCCATGCTATTGCCTACCGTCAGACCGCTGCCATGATACGTTTGTTGTTCAACAATGATGGGTAAGCATGATGCTTCCCCTTGCTAACTGGAGGTAACGTGCGGAAGCGCTCAACATAGTTGTACACAGTCCGTATCTTTCGGGCCATGTCTTTTCCCTTTCCAATAGATGTAGCGACAACATAGCTAGCCCGGCATTTTGGTCCATTGATCCTTGGGTTTTGTTCGTATTTCGCCCACAGTTCAATGAACTGTGTGAGTGCATTCAGAAGAAAAAGGGAAGTGAATGACTTGTATTTCTTCGCCTTCTGTTTAAGCTTCTGAATCGTCTCAAAGACAGGTTCCATGTGTGACTCTGCACCATCATCGTCATCCGTCATGTCCAGGAATGCCATGGCAGGTGCATCAGCATCATTGGCTACATCATCCACACTTGAGGACATGTGATCTGGGTTGGGCGGTTGGGCCTGAGGTGATGGGGCTGGGCCTCCGACGTGTGGTGGGGAATCATGAACTGGACTTGAAGGGCGACTTGGAATGAAAATGGAAATGGGGGGGCTCGGGCTTGGGGAGGCACCTGGAAAGGTGGTTTGAAGGTGAGATTGAGGCTGAAAGAAATTGGTGATTTTTTTGTTATTCCTCACAGCTTCTTGCAGGCTATGTTCACACTTATAGATGCTGGTGCGACCACATCCAGTGTACACTGGCATTGACCTTCTTGGGAGCACCATAGCTGGCATATAATCCTATACACAAGGAGGTTTCATCATTTCAGGTCAGTCAAAGTACTTTGCTGTACTGGATAGCACATACAACATGTTTAATATCCAACCAGAACCTGTGTGCTGCTGTGGCAGCACGACGTGCACACTGTTCAACATAGTCCGTGGTCTCCTTGGCTGCTTCGAATTCCAAGAGTGCCTCCCCAAATTCAACACCTGTACACCTCCTCTTTCTAGTGGAATCCGAGTTGGACCCGGATTCAGATTCAGATTCTTGAGTATCAGAATTGGAATCATTTTCTGGCTCATCTTCAATGCCAGACTCATCCAGCAATGTGAATGATTTTTCGCTGGATCTAGTTGAATCTGAGTCAGATACTAGTACATCTGGCTGGTAGTCTGGGTCAAGGGTAACTTCCAAGAGATCCGTGATAAAACCAGCATCAAATGTCTTCCTACCAGCAGCCCGCTGGTGCTTGGCTTGCCTTTGGCGTTTTGTTGGGCGGGCCATGGCTCCTATGGATGAATGTTTGGTACTCCGGGTACACCCAACCCCAAAAGTGAACATTACGTAATATAGAGTAATTTACAAAAATGCAGAATTACGCTAGTTTGACCCAGTTTCTGTCCTAAAAATGAATTGGGGAGCAGCTGGCACGAATTTAGGCCCTCTACAGATGTGCTGCCCTTGAGTGGCACGCACTGTACTCCCTGATAACCCATACCTTATAGCCGCTCCCGACAGGTATGGGTTATAAGGGAGTCGACTGTATCCCGAGTCCCACGCACATTTTGAAGTACCTCGTGTCTTTTGACCCTGGGCGCTTGTTCCTGCCAGTGTCTTCTCGTTCCAGATATTGTGATGTTTGCCCTATGCGTCGTCGATGGCGACAATCGTTGATCCGTTGACCAAAGCTATCACCCTGAGGTTGTGAATGAGCAACAGCGGCGGATTCGTCGTGCTGCTTTGATATCCTGGTAGTTCTCCCTCGGCCCCGAGCGCACGAAAGATGAAACACGAGGGATGCGAGTTATTCGTCGGAGCGGTGATTCAGTTCTGCCGCCTGGACACTGACGCTGAATTTTTGGGCGACAGTGACATGTGACACCGTTACGCTACGCGCCAGAGTCACAGCTCGAGACGCGCGTCCTTGGGACCATCGGTGAAACCTTATAGCCGACCTCTGGTCATATGCCAGGGTCGTGCGCTTGATGACCCAAATAAAACAAAGGCACTCGAGGTGAAGAGCTCAACTTGTCTTTCCTTTTGACACGCGTGTTTACTAATCAAACGATCAGGATTGAGCATCACACAGCGAGCAGCGAGGCACGATGTCGTTCTGAGAGAGGTGCACGGTTTGACGTTGAAGTTTTTTCCCGCTTGCCATACCGACGATGATACCATTCTAAATATAGAATCCCTTGCATTCATTGGTAACGGTTGGTGTTCCTATCTCTTTGGCTCATCAACATCAAACTTTTCTTGCCTCGCCTCCGTTCACGGCGTATCTCTCGTCACGGAATGTAGTCTGGCGGCCGGACCGTCTATCAGGTCAAGTCGTCGATCAAAGCCGATTTCACAGATGGGCTAGTCAGTGGACCATGGTGAAGAGGTGAGAATTCAATTTCCGAATGACTCTCTTGTCACACCCGACATCAGGTACTTGTTCCCTATATGCTTTCCCACCATTTTTTTTGGCAACTCAAGGTCATCCATGGAGCTCGAATCGATATTAAATCGTGCTGATATGATACATTGTAGAGTGGGGGTATCATTGTAAAAGACGACAATCTATGTACATAGCTGGTGCCAGGCCCTACGGTTTCCCAAACTTGATCACCCACGTCTCCTTGCAAGCCTCCATCCCAGGTAGCAACCGCTTCTTCTCAAACTCCTCGTCTTGTTCAAGCCCCTTGAACGCCGTCGTCTCACCCAACCAATCGATTCTCTTTAGACGATTGCCCTTGTCCTTGTCCTTTTCCTGCCTTGCCTTGGCCGCCTTTTCGATCGTCTCCTTCTTTGTCTTTTCGGTCACGACGATGCCCCATTCTGAATCCTCGATCGGTTCCTGGAGCATTTTATAGAGACCTTCAAAGATGGCACTACACGTGACCACTGACCCGGCCGGTGCACGGATATCAGCCGACCAGGGAAAGGCTTTGGAAATGATGCGGATATGATGCGTAGGGTGTGCGATCACGGGCTGGGTAGCGATCTGTTGGTAGGTGGAGAGATGGATTCCGTCCCGTGGGGGTTTGCGAAAGTCATAACGAACGTGGGTCATGTCTGACATAAGAACAGGGTTCAAGTGAGGATGCTTTGGTTGTGCGCGATCGACTGTGTGTATCTGTATGAGTGTGTGTGTACGGAAAGGTGAGGAAGAAAGCTAACAGGGGTGCCATCTGGATGCTCTTTGATAATAGGGATCGTTGTACTGAGGTGGGAGGTAAACGTGTGGGTTGTATGGTGTCTGGTACCAGGGGTGGTTGTAAGGATCCATGGAGGAGGACGAGTGTCAGTGTAATGAGAAAAAAAGTTGATGGTCGCTGAGAAACATGATGCCGGAAGTGATGGCGTTTTAAAGGCGCAGGGCCTCGGGCGCTTAGGCACAGTGGATCGCGAGAAAACCAAATCTGTCAGACTCGGCGATGAGCCTGCTAAGCACGCCGGGGTGAGGATTGGCAATATTGGCAAGGCGGAGGTTGCAGTTTTGAGACAGGCTGAGTCGGTACAAGGTACATTACGGCTCGGTGTGCCTGATCCACTGCGCGGACAGTGCTGCAGTCAGAGTTTGGTCAGAGTGACACGATTCAGAGTCATCACATCGCCGGGCTGGACCGGACTGACATGGAGGGCGGTGCAGCTTGCATTGGCTCTTGCATTGGCCCATCAGAGCGACAACACGGACGGCTCTCAGTGAGGCAATGTGGCACATGCTAGTAAGCACCTGACACAATGGTCTCTAAGCCTCGGGATGATGCATATCGTGCAGAGCATAGCACAAAGTACTGGTCTTGGTTCATTGATTACCAGATACATAGAGCAAGAGCGTTTATCACCCCGGTGTCATGAAAAGGTTGCATAGGCAAGCGCCGAGGACACCGCAACGGACCGCAACGTGGTCGGAGGCTCAGAGCGATTTCATCGGGCTCATCGGGCAAGGCTCGGAAGGGCACGGAACGGAGTTACTAAGCAGAGTTCGAAGCCGAGCTGGTTGCGCACAAATACTCTTATTGGTTATCCGTGTTTGTCGCTGTTTTGCCAAGGTGTCACTTTTTGGAAGCGAAACACGATGACCCCAACGGCTGTCTCGAACGACGCCGACAAAATGGCTATCGTCTATCGTGTCGCGGGACATAAATTATGAAGGCTTGTCACACTTGATTCCTTGCTCGATGTCAAGATCTTTCGAGGTGGTAGTGCCAACTGCCAACGCACAGCACTCGTCCATCGCAAGCATGGCCAAAGAAGCCGTGATCGGCTGTGTGCTCGGCGCGGCTTACATAACGTTTTAAATTGCTGCTGCCATGTAAGTTAGGTCTTGATAACCCGATTAATTCCTTTTTCTACTACGTCCACCCACTGGTATGTCTGTCGCTTCCGCCTTTCGTGCTCCCCTGCGCAGGACTCTCGGTGCTGCATCCACCAGAAGAGCTGGTGCCCAAGTCAGGGCATCCGCGTTCAGGGGATTCTCCACCGAAACCCCGCCTCCCCCTCCAAAGCAAAATTTTGGTCTTTACGCCGGTCTGGGAGCGGGAGCGGTCGCCGTTGGAGGAGTCGCATACTACCTTTTGAACTCGTCAGACTCTACAACAGCCAAATCCGCTCCACAAGTTACCAAATTCGTTCCTACCAAGGCGGACTACGAAAAAGTGTGTAGGCATGTCTGTTCGCCCGAACAACCTGTTGAACCGAATATCTTCAGGTGTACAAGCGAATTAGTGATCTCATTGACGAGGCTGACAACTATGATGGTAGTTATCTGCGCCATCCGCGATACTCATCGTGACTCATATCCTCGGTAGATGGCTCCTTTGCTCCGGTTTTACTCCGTCTTGCCTGGCACTCTTCTGGTACGTATTCCAAGGATACCAAGACCGGCGGAAGGTAGGTCCTGTCCACCACCCGACCACGATTGTGCTTATTAATCCTATCATTAGCAACTACGCTACCATGCGCTTTGAGCCCGAGTCGCTGCACAGTGCCAACGCAGGGCTTCACGTAGCCCGTAACCTCGTGGAGAAGCTCAAGTCAGAATTTCAGTGGATTTCTTATGGTGATTTGTGGACCCTCGCTGGGGTTTGTGCCGTCCAGGAGATGGGAGGCCCCAAGATTCCCTGGAAACCCGGTCGTATTGATGGGTTCGCCCACCACGCAACTCCGGATGGACGCCTTCCGGATGCCACTCAGGGAGCACCCCACCTCCGGGATGTAAGCCTTGATGCCCTTGTTCTTTCTTGCGTCGAGTTTGATATCTAAATTCAATCAGATTTTCTACCGTATGGGCTTTAACGACCAGGAAATTGTAGCGCTTTCCGGTGCTCATGCCGTCGGCCGTTGCCACCCCGACAGGTAGGGATATCATTGCAATACATACCATACCAGTGTACTTATGGCATGGTTGTTAGATCTGGGTTCGATGGCCCCTGGACATTTTCACCCGTTACGTTCTCGAACGAGTACTTCAAGCTATTGTTCAATGAGACGTACGTTCTGTTCACTCGATCTTCCGTGCATCACTTACATGGCTTTGTAGATGGGTCTGGAAGAAGTGGAAAGGTCCCAAGCAACTCGAGGACAAGAAGACCCGAACTCTCATGATGTTGCCGTTAGTGTCTCTTCAGTTCTTTTGGGTTCAGATTGGGACTGAATGGATCATCTTCTCTAGAACGGACTATGTTTTGACACAGGACAAGAGCTTCAAAAAGTGGGCCAAGGCGTACGCTGACGATGAAGAGCTCTGGTTCAAGGAGTGCGTTCTCATATACTTGATTCATTTTTTCCATACATCGCTAAACGACTTACGCTTGCACTCCCTAGCTTCTCCGCTGCGTTCGCCAAACTACTCGAGCTGGGTGTGCCTCCCGAACAGCTCCAGCCGGAGCCATGGATCGTGGGCAATGCGTAGACAATGTAGCATCTCCGTGTAGACTCCGTGGTTGCGCTAGCGTGTCAACCGTATACCATAAAGCATTCTGCTTCGGGGAGAACGTCTATATCTGTATGCTAGATTTGCTTGTAAGCACATACTTTCTGCTTTGTATTCTCTTTTGGTGTGAATTTTAGCATCTACTTGAACACTGGTGAAGAATCGGGATGTTGTCCGTTTCGCCTTGACTCTGGCTGCAGGTCGAAATGCTGGTTACTAATCTGCGATCTCATGACCCCGATCTCGAGTCTACTTGGAAGTTGGAGGGCAAATCATAACACGCCGCGAGAACGACTGGTGACTGGTGCCGTTCGTACATGTCGTCCCCCGACGCGATCGAGATGGTCACGGGCACACCAGCCTGCTTGATAAAAAAAAAGTACGCCCGAACATGGGACCACGTTCCGAGGACGACATCTGAGTGAGTGCGACGAAACCACGTCCGACGTCCAACGTCTTGTAGACAGTATACTACTATTTAAAAAAAGGAACGACTGTACTAGCGAGGGAGGTGTAGCAACGTAAGA
The DNA here is from genome assembly GCA_038093095.1 of Boletus insuetus. NCBI lineage: Eukaryota > Fungi > Basidiomycota > Agaricomycetes > Boletales > Boletaceae > Boletus > Boletus insuetus. The sequence continues at coordinate 15,819 of JBBPRQ010000540.1, read as the reverse complement.
CCACGAAAAAAGGAAAAATAATAAAATACATCAGAAGAAGAAGGGATCAAACGATCGTGGGTAGCGTGGGTATGTCAAAGGTATAGCGCAACCGTCTCGTCTCCCGTTCGCGAATCGTTTGTCTGGCGTTGAGACTGGGGAGGGGAGAATCTCTCACGTCTGACGCGTCGACGAAAAGAAGAAGGGACTTACACGGCGAGGAGCGAGTTGACATAACCTAGACATCGACAGAACGATATGAGTTGGATAGCGGCGGAACCCATGACGAAGCCACTCACATCGGGGGATGATGACGGCGGGCGCGCCGACCCAATAGTGATGACCTTGCACAAGGTACTGATGCATACCCAGTCGACACCCAGCTCAACGCGTGTAAGCGAAAAACCGATACTCACGACCACACAAACGACAATCGATATCAGGCTGGAAAAAAACAGGGTAATGAGCAGAGAATCCAGTACGGATGGATCCACACTTGCCAGGTCAAGGCGCCCATGTTGATGAAAATGACAACCAGGTCACGGAGGACGTTGGACCGGCCACGGAGCTCTGATCGCCACAAGTGCTTGAAAACAGTGGTCGTGATGACGATGTCACATAGGGTGCTGACACCTGCCGCAAGGGGTACGAGCTGACAGTGAAATTGTCAAATCATCTCGGGCTGATCCTACATAGTCACCACGTAGACCGCTTACCGGAGTTGTCTCGAGAAACTTTATCGTCCCGAGTTTCAAACTTGAAATGAATTAGAATTTGCCGGAATCAAAAAGGTACAATCACAAACGTCTCGATGGTTGCGTCTGAGACAAGTCGAAGTGTCAGCCGCGGACAGGGACAGAAATGCAAGTTATGTACTCACATGTGCCGAGTGCTAATACAGCATTATAACAGCTAACTTGTAGAACGGATTCACTCACCGAATTGTACAAACGCTATGAAGAGCTATGCATTGTCAGAAAACCCCATCTTAAGTAAAACACCGAAATACTCACAATGGTCGTGGTAACACGTTTGTTCTCGGTAACTAGAGGGGATCATCTGAACGACTAGTCCATTGATAAAAAGGGGGACATACTTATCCAAACTCGTTGGCAGTAGAAACTGAACAGCGTGTGTTAAGTAGAATCAACAAGTGCAACAAATCTGCGAACCATTGTACAGCGAAAATAATCACATACTGCGAGTGTTGTGATGAGTACCAGGATCCGTAAGCAAAGAAAATCTCACGTTCAAAGGCACGGCGACCTAGGGATAAAGCGCAACGATAGGAATCAATGTAAAGGGCGAAGCACCAAATACTCACGTATGTGCCCCTAGTAATCTAGTTGAAACACGGTCAAAAACATGGATGATCGGAAACCCGCTCACCAGGTTAGACCCATTTCACACGTCGCTGCGTCATGTCGGTGGCACAACACTAGTTTGTTCCAATGGGACTCGGTGGCGCCCATCAAATGGAGGATATCCGCAATGCTAAACAAGAAAAGTCATTCATGTACGAAGACATATGTAGCCAGGAGACTGACGAGACGAGAAGAACCTATGATACTGTTAGTTCCAGACTAGAAACAGGACTAATGCCGGGCGCACCAGCAACTTGATGGAGACGAGGTCGTTTGGAAAGTACCAGACGTAGTATGCCGATTGCGCCAGAGAGACTCCATACATACTGCTTGTCCGTCAGCTCGAAATAAGTTGATGATCCGAGCTGGCCGTACGCACAAGCCCGAAATACTCAATCCTGTGATACTGTCACTTTCTGATAAGAGAACAGGAAAAAAAACGACCTACCAATCAGACCCGGTGCCCATGCTAACGTGACGACATCGTTGGTCATGACCAAGAGTCGGCTTCGAGTGCCGTGTCGTCTTGAAGCCCGAGAGTTGGAAAAGAATGGGTCACGCGACAGGGAGTGACCTGGAAGGATGCGCACGTCCAAGGTGTCTGGAATCTGAGTGGGCTAGCTGTGCGCTGACTCTTCCCGCGAACATGCAATCGTCGATAGTAAAATAGAGTCAATGTCATGTTCAGACGGGCCGCATGCGATATGACGGCACACACACTTCCATTTACTGATAATCAAACCATTTCGGGGTTCGCCTGATCTGTCCAGTTCAGGAAATGCGAACTTGGTGTAGTTGTTCCTCCACTGTGCATCTTTTTTTTAGAATTGCTGCTAGAGTATAGCGTGCATGGGATAGATGAGACGGCTCTGCATACCAGATAGTAAGGTCTAGTCTTAGGACATCATCTAGACCTTTACGGGATTCAGCGGTCGGCGGCGATAGGACAAGTGACAAATGACGGGAAACTTGATAACGGCGACCTTCACCTACTATTACCTACACCGTGGGCCGAAGTCGGCAAGCTCAAGACGATGCCACTTGCAGGACCAACTGGCAAAGCGTGACGGGGAGCTACTTGAGTCAGCTAACAAGTCCCACGACGAGGAAGACTCTGGAGACTGTCGGGTGGTCTGCGACCTTTCTCGACGGTCCTAAAGAGTGTCATGTCGAGAGGGTACTTGCCAGTAAAGCGAGATTATGCCATCCTCCGAGCTCGTCGGGCCCCATGCAGTCGCCACCGCCACAAGACAACCGAGATCGCGGCATACACATGTAATAATGAAAGCGTCCTGTACATTTTGTCTTTTCCGAAATAATGCTGGCCGATGACCAGTTGCTTGCAAGTCCGGGTATGATTGATTGATTTCTGATCAGCTATTCCAGATACACCCTGCTGAAACCAAGCAGCACAACAACAAAGGAGGGGGGGGTACAATATCATCGCCGCTCGAAAGAAGAAAAGACAACAAATGTTCCAAGTTGCGAATTGCGGGATATCCTCCCAGAGTCGAGTCAAAAAAAAAAGGTTCTTCTAGTAAACGAACGGAATGAGCCTGGACCTTACCCTCTTCGCCCAACCCTGCCACTCGGCGCCAAACTTGTGCGACAAGTACCGATCCTCGTCGGCCGATCGACGAAATACGGTCACGACGGACGCTGCCATGAGTAGCCAGGCACTTCCAAGTCCTACCCGGATCCACGTCATTCTTACGACGCCCGACAGGCGCAGCCACGACCCTGGACTGCCGTGTACGATGCACCAGCCTGTGATACAATACAGCAGGCCTGCGTAGCCTGGGTGACGGACGACAGCATACGGGCCGGTCGTGATGAGTTTGTGCTCCTTGCGGAGGCACTGTATAAAGGTATAGTACGGCCCGAGTGTTTGAAAGGCGAAAAAGCGCAGGATGCCGCCTACTATGATGAGGGACGCGCCGAGGACGAAGGGGACGGTGAGTTGACTAGCCTCGGGAGGGCCAAGCGTATCGAAGGTGTTGTTAGGCGGGTGTCGTAGCGAGTTGAGGATGACGATGGACTCTGCAGCGGTGGCTAGCCACGTCGTCGCCTGAGTAAACAGGTGAGTCGATATGTCACGCACAACGTGAGAGGAGCAGTTGACCTTGAGAAATAACTCGGCGGGTAGACCGGCCTGTCTCCATGTCCTCTCATTGACCATGATTTTGTCTTCGGGGCTGGGGGATGATGTGCGGCCGAGGCCGAGGTGAAAGGAAATCGAGGACGAAAGGAGCAAGAGCAGCTTGAAAGCCGACATGGGTTAGAGGAGAGGATTGGGGGTCTTTTACGATGCCAGGGCATGATGGAGAGATGATATAGTGGGCATCGCTGGTCAGGAACATTTCAAGGATCGTGTTCACAAGTTACTGTGGCGGTCAGAAGGTCAGGGATCAGAGACATTAATTAGTAGATAACGACCACCCTCACCTCAGTACTTCCCTAGTGATAGTGATCAATGAGGCGTTGTAATGTGGCGAACTCAACGTTTGGCATTACTACCAAAAACGGAAGCGACATCATCCTCACCTTATCTTCCAGACCATGTACATGTCCGCGTCTGCACCCACCACAGAACCAATCCCATATTCCATTGCGGGTTGCTCAGAACACAGCGGCCACTATGTCGCAGAAAACATCCTCGTAGACCGTCCCCAAGACCAATCCAGTCGATGGAGCGGCGCACAACAGCCGCCAAGTATGAGGCAGTGGATATTGCTCCGTCTCGAAACGCTGGCCATCGTCAGTTGAGTGTCCGTTTATTTCGTGCGTACACCCACAGTGTCGTTCTGTGGGGCCTGGGTGATTGTGATGGCATGGAACATATATACTGATATGGTCATATCTCGTAGAAAGCATCACGTTTGGCAAGGTACGCTGGCGGCGATTACAATGTGGTACGACGACTGGGGTTACGCTGACTCGAATATGTCGTGTCCGTGCAGTTTCAGCGAAGTACGTCGACGCTGGTGTCTTGTTATCTCTTATCCGTTGACGGTCTTTTCCCCCAGAACATCCCTGCAACATGAAAGAGTTCAAGATCTATGCGGGTCTTAATCCGGACCACATGATTCAAGTCCTCCATGCAGGACTCCGCGACGACGCCGTTCAAGAGACCTTTTCGATCCCACACGTCAACAGGGACGGTGTGCCGTTTCCCACTCGGTTTGTCAAGATCGTACCACTTTCGTAAGTAGCGGCGTTGTCTCTGTCGTCATCATGTTGACTGTGTACAGGGCGCATGGCCAGAGCTTTCACATTTCCATTTGGTACGTCTCTGTTGCTGGCATCACCGAGCCCTCGTATGTAGAGCGAATACGAGTACGTTACGACGAGGTGGGTATCCGCTCCCCCTGTTTCGCGTCCCACACTATGCGACTCTGTCTCATCACACCTCTGAAACATGAAGCATCGCGAAACAGTCGTCCTCCGGCAAATTCTCAAGCATCTACGCGAACGACGCCTCCTGACGCCTTACCAATCCATCCTCGCCCGTTCCCAAACCCAATTCGAACATCCCATCGTGACATCTCTGCACGCCGCCCTCGTTCTCCAAGGAAATTGGGATGAGGCCGAGACACTCCTCACCCAAACCTCGTCTGCCGGTCTCTTCCAATCTTATCTCCAATCCTGCCAGCCACACGCACAGTGGCGGCGTTTGCACGGCGTCGATGCCGATGGCGACGCTCCCACCGAACGCGGTGGACACGCCATGTGTATCGATTCAGACAATGGCCATATTTACTTGTTTGGTGGCTGGGACGGATACAAATCGCTCGACGATTTTTGGGTGTACGATATCCAGACCGAACGATGGCGTGTCATCAGTCACAACACCGCCAACGAAAAGAACGGACCGATCGCACGGAGTTGTCACAAGATGGTCTTTGATACCAAGTCGGGTTCTATCTATCTGTTGGGGAGGCTAGGCGATGGTGACGTGATGCCTGCGAGACCGGAGGACGAGGAAGCGTTGAGACGCGCTGGGGAGCGGGTCGGGTCGAGGCCGACGGCGTATTGTTCCGAGTTTTATAGGTATCACACGAGGGGGTTGGATGGGGGAAAGTGGGATCTGTTGTCGTTTGATACGGCAGTGAGTGGGTCTTGCACGTGGCGATGACAGTCAGCGCTCACGGCCACCAATGCGTAGAGTTCAGGAGGTCCACCGCTGATATTTGACCATCAGATGGTGATGGACTGCGATGCGCAGGTATTATACGTCTCTGGGGGACGGGTGGTCGATGGCGATTGGGACTCTCCGAAATACTCGGGGTTGTATAGTTATAGCGTTCGGACGAGCAAATGGAAATTGCTCCAGTGAGTCGTCACGCTCGCGTCTTGACGTCGATACCGATCCAATTCTACAGACCCGTCCAATCCCCGTCCTCGCCAACACCCCAACCACCCCCCTTACCTCGCTTTGGACACTCGATGGTCCTCGACCCACTCACACACACGCTCTTCATTTTTGCAGGTCAACACGACGACAAGTATCTATCGGACATGTACGCGTATGATATCGCGACCAACACCGTATCAGAACTGTTTGGCAACTTCAGCGTGAGCGGCGGCCCGGATGCGTGTTTTACACAGAGGGCGGTGGTGGATCCTAGGTTAAAAGAGGTCTATGTGTGCGTGTCTTCGTTGGCGAACGTGCGCCGGTCGGACGTGCTGATGGGGGTATAGGTTTTGTGGGTTGACACGGGCACAACAGTCGTCGGCGCTCACGGTGCTACGCTCGGACGCCCCGAATTGGGTGTATCGGTATACGAATCCGCCTCAACCGGGCAAATGGACACAGATTCTACCCGAGGTGGTTTCCGAGGCGCTCCCTGGCAGCGAGAATGGCGGTGATGGTGCTCGTGAAAACGGGCATAGCAATGGCAGCGAACGAGGAAAGGACAAGGAACAGAGTGAGCCGTTAGTGCCGTTGCCTAGGTATGCACATCAGGTTGTGTACGATGAGCGGACGAAAAAGGTGTATATGCATGGTGGGAATGCGGGTGAGGGGAGGGGGCTTGGTAGCGAGGAAAAGGAAAACGAGGAGGCGAGGGTAGGTAGTGATACGGGCGCAGGTGCGAGTGTGAGTACGGGGACGAGAGGCGAGGATACAGAGGGCGCGGGTGGGGATGGTGCTGGGAACGGGAATTGGACAGAAGGAGGTGCAAGTGGGGAGGAGGAACGATCGAGGCCTGGCTTGAAGGAGACGAGGTTGGATGATTTCTGGGCGATGAACCTCGTGAGGTGAGCGCTCGTCTTTGGCGACCCCACTGTTTCTGACGTGCGTTGGTTGGTAGGGCTGCGCCGGGAGAGGTCATACGACAGGCCAAGTATCTCATTCGGCGGCAACGGTGCGGGACGTTTTTCTTGGACGTCGTAGACATTGCTCATATCCATATAGGTTTCGCGAGATGTGCGAAGAGCAACCTGCCGTCAAGGCGCTACGTTATTTACAAACCGACGTCTCGGACGTGGTGGATCACACTGACCCCGAAGAAACGAGCGTATTTCGATCGCTTCTCGCGCATTTATTGTCACCGAGTGCGATGCTCTCAAAGTCTGTCGGGGGGGTGGAGGCGTCTGTACCCGGACCAGGGTCATCCGAATCAAAGTCGATGGACATTGACGTCGAACGCGAAGAACCTGAACGAGAACCGCCCAAGAAGCGATCGAGGTCGAATACCCCTGACGATTCAGAGGTGTGGACGAATGTGATTGATGGGGAGGACGAGGATGTGCTGGCGGCTTCGCATACGCCTACGTGCGAGCCGACACATACGTATACACCGACGCGTCCACCGACGCAGGCTTGTGAACCTGTGCCGCATGCGTGGGCACCTGGAAAACGTGGTCGGGCAGTGTTGTCGATGGACGAGGATCCTTTGGAGGCACGGATGCGTGCAGAGGCCGGTGGAACGGGCACAACGACGGTACAGGCGCCCGGGTCGGTGTCGGCAGAGAGGTTTAGTCAGAGGACAGAGGTATTCGAGCGATTATTAGAGTTTGTCGGGGAGGAAGGGAAGCAGCCCAAGGGTTCGTTGTTGGATTTGGTCGATGCAGAGGATGGGTTGTAGAGGTCGTCGAGGCGCTGTCTGTTTGTTGGTACAGTGCACGTTCATGTTGTTCAACTTACTCAAACTGATGTTGGTCTTGGCGACTTTTTGTGATAAAAAAAAGAGGTTGGCGTGCGGCAAAGATACTATGGCGTCGGCCAGGAGCGACGTGCAAAGTAAAACGTCCAACGCAATCGAGCAACTTGCAGCGTTATCGCTGAGATCACAGATGACGGGTAGGATAGATCAAATTATCAAATTAGTGAATGTCCAGGTAATACACCTATACCGGCGTTCCAAGACTATCATAGAGGCATAGATACAACAAAGGGCATTTGAAGGATTGAGTCTATCCATCCTGGAACATGTCACGACTCTGATCCGGCACATGCTGCATGTATGAGTTAGTCTATCGGTCCCTAGAACAAGCAAAAAAATCGTGCATACCCTCGGACTCTTTAAAGGGACAGTTGCAAAACTTGTCTTCCAGATCAGAATACATGTCCAACCAGCCGTCCAGCGTCCTCACGAATTCCGCATGTGAAACTTCTGTGCGCGATCGCTTGGCAGCCGTACGTAGCGTGCTATTGTAGAATATTGCAAACGAACCCTCGATCAGGTCGCAGATTGGGTCATGCAACTCCCGCGGCCAATGATGCTCGAGACAGTCCACGAACTCGGCGCCTAAAAGGATGTCTGTCACGCCATCCAGATCCGTGATGGCAGAGAATTTTTGATTGGCGATAGTCTCGGTTTCTCCATCAGCCCAACCAGCGTACTTTTTGGGCCAATTTTTCATGTGAGGAGGACGGCCAGACCCGATGGGCTGAACAAACCCAGCTTCGTCCGCTTCCCGCAGCTCCGAAACAGAAAGTGGTCCTGCATAGGAGAAAAAGAAGAGTAAAAGCACGTAGAGAAAGGACTCTACGTCATCGAATTGCGTGTGCTTGCCACCCCGGAGAACATTATAGGAGATGTAAGGAAAGGTTCCCTAGTATACTGGTAAGTTGAGGACGACGAAAGACCAGCAGCACACGTACCGTGCGGAGAGCTCTCATGGGTTTCTTACCATCGGGCTGAAGAAGAGTGGAAGACTTTTGCTTGAAGCGCCTAGAAAATGGAGTGTGAAGCGTGATGGGTTCAGGTTGCGTAGGCTCTTCCGCATTTTGTAATATGGCCATGTCAAGGTCGATCAGATACCCTCGTTCATCTTCGGGACGAAGCCCGAGAACGATGCCGTTCTCGCTGATGTCCCGGTGCAATATACCGATCTCTGTAAGATATTCGTGCCCTTCCCATGTCGTCGTCTCAGCATACCATGACGGCGGATGAGAGGAACGTACCTAATAGTGCACCACGTAGCCCTCGTACAAAGTCGTGCACGCCCCAGAAGTACCTCACTGGTCGCCTCAACTCAGAGACAGAAAATACCAGTACACGGTTTTCCACTCTTAGTGTCTCGATCTGCGCATCAAGAAATCCTCTGATTGCACCCAGTGTCGTGCACACCATGTCGTCTTTCTTCACCTTTTCCGTCCTGAATATGTGTCGATACACCGTTTCCTAGAACACATAGGATAACACTTACTTTAACGACACGATCACATTAGGGTGAGGTCCTTGTTTCGTCAGATGTTGCATTACTGCATCCTGTTCTGCCACGCGGGTGACATCCTGCCACGCAATTTTCAATGCCAGCCGGTTTTCCTTGTGTTTGAGATCCACGACACAGAATACGGTCGTTCCCCTTCCACGAATCGAACTGGCCGTGAACAGGATGCCCAAGCATTCGTAACCATATACAGCGACCGGGTAGAAGACGAAACGATTTTTATCTTCTAGAGCGTTCTCTCCAGTCTTCCGTTTCTTCGATTGTTTCCCCTCGTCGGCAGCATCTGCAATTTCGGAGTGATCCCTCTTTGTGGAAGAAGACCGGATTGCAGGTGAGCGGACAGCAGCTGAATCGCTACGAGGGCCAGTCGCAGATCGAGTTTCAGACATGCGTACTCGTGAAAGAGGATCCGGAACAGAGGTCGCTTGATCATTCCTAGACTGTCGTGACATGGCTTTTGAAGTTGATGCATTCGAACGCCGGGTTACGTTTTGGGCCTTGCAAGCTTGTACTCTCCGTTCTAGCACCACGTCCGGATTATGGCCCAGGTCTACCTTGTCCGCCAACGCGAGACCGAGCAAGATCCGTATGAACTCGATGCAACCGCGACCGTCTGTCAGCACGAGCTCTAGACGTTCTGTCCCGCTGCCCTCTCCACGCATGAGCACCGCTTTATCCTTTGTAACCGCCATTCCAAGCACATAATACACCCACGGCTGCGCCCGCTTCAGCCCCCGTGCATACCGCTGCATCTGTTCGACACCCGCAGCCAAGTCCTTGTTCTTCGACTCCCCGACAAGGCGTGACGCTGTGAAGTTCACATACTCCGGATCAACCGTCTTGAAGTCATCTGAGAACGCCTCGATCGGCAACAAGAGGAAGTCAGGTCTCATGTCCTCTCCATCGGGCTCATACGATAGCGGCACGGCATGATGTTTGTCCTCGGGGGCCGCGAAGCGATGGTGCACCTTCTGGTATGGTACCGCGAGCCTGGGCTTCGCAAAAGCGAATGCACGATCGGTGATGTCATTAAGAAACGAGACAAGTTCATCTTCACGGAGGGTTTCCGTCGGGAACGTTATCCACCTGAACGAAAATGTCTTCTCCTTCTGTTTTCCCTTGCCCTTCGTATTTGTAGACGAGGATTCTGTCTCCCCGGCATAACTTTGGGTATCCCGAATACAGTCGTACCAATCAGTGAGCTCAAAAGCCTGTTGAATGGCTTTCTGGGCGTCATCAGATGTTGGGTCTAGCGGGAGCTTGAGGTTACGAGGACTCGACCCATCAAAAACTTGGACGAGCTTGTCCTGGACAAATTTCTGCAAGATGTCCTTCGCCAACTCGGTCGACACTAAGTGTCCGAAAATATGGTCGGCGAGATCTTGCATCAGATACCGTGCCATGGCCAGCTCGTGGTTCATCGCTCCGTCTATCTCAGTGCGGGTATGTGTCTGTCCCGGGTGTCGGTTGGAGGCTGTCTTTTTTAGAGGGGAGGGATTTCCTATCGTGCGGGGGGGAACAACGACCTTATTATCTTCGATTCGTTTGAAATCGGTCATGTTTCGCTGAACGTATAGCAACGTTAGTTAGGAGAACGGTTCGGGTCGAGTGCAATGAGTAACCAACGTACGATGGTCTTCACAATTCTCTTGTAGTTTTCCGCGTCTGATGCAACGCTGGTAGCATCAGCAGGTGTGGTCAACGTTGCAGTAACCATCGCGCAAAGTGAAGGAACACAGTAAGAACGATGAGTGTTAGTGAGCCACTGAGCGATGATTGAAAAATAGGCGTCTCACTTTCAAAAGAACACGCGTAGCTCGTGTCTTATACCCAGCCGACACTGTGTGGGTGTGTGGCGGCCCGTCAGCACTGATTGTTTTCGGTGGACAGATGGCAATACATCTGGTGTGGACACTGTGGAGCCGCTTGTCACTTATACACGAGCGTGTGTCCACAACCAGTCTGAGGTTGCCTATTTCGGATGATGAATATGAATTCCGCCCACCAAGTCACGTCTTCCTTTGACACTGGACGACGGAATGTAGGTATTGTACCGGAGGCCAACTTCACACCACCCGGTGTGTCATCAATCTCTATATACAAACAAATTCTCCGGAAACGTTGGTGGTCAAACGCCAGTTGGACCTCACCGATAGATTCCATAATCAATAGGGTAGTTCAAAGCAGAAAACGGCATCGTTTTGGACGCGTTTTGGACGTCGTTTTGGCAATCGATTTTGATTTGTCAAGTGCCAAAACCAACCTCAAAACCAAGACTTGATTTCGCCTCGATTTCGGCACTAACCTTCGGCATGTTGGGCAGAGATGGACTGAGTTTGAAACACGTCAACGCGGTAGGCGCAAGTGCCACCATACCACTGGTATGTTGTGCGTGTCTTTTACTGCCAGTTACCTCGTCGCTGTCCGTTCTCACCTATGGCCAAACCTGTGGCTCTGCGCACACCTGGCGGGAAGGCCAAGAAAGATGGCAGTGCAAAGAAGACACCTAAGGTTAACAGGGAAAACGAGGACCGTCCTGTGAAGAAGGCCCATGTCACAGTGCAGTAAGTAAGATTTATTCCTTCGATAACTTGCTAATACAGTATAGCTGGACTAAACCAGAGAACCACCACATCACAGACACCCTTCTGACCCTTATTGAAGACTCTGTGGTCTGGAAAGGTGCCTTCGGCTTTGACAAAGGTCAACAGAGTAATGAATCATCTGTAAATCAGGGGTTGAGATGACCTATCAATGAAAATATAATCAGAATATTCCCAAGACCATATAAAATAAATGTACTTGTAGATTCAAAGAATAGTTGTTCTTACGGTCATACCAGGTATTTCCGAAATAGACTGGTCGAGCATATAGGGGTAAAAAAGTCCCATCTACCATAGCCCACCCATTGCGCCATGCAGGGAAGAAGCCTTGTTATGCATCATGAGCACAAGATTCAGCAATTACAGAAGCTAATCAGCACATCTGTGGTGCATTGGAGGGTGCGAGGATTAGACATTCAAACTCCGACGCCGTCGCTCGCAATCGAGCACGAAAACGAGGTACTGTATGTCAAAGCAGAAAATGGTTTTCGGCGTTCGCCGCACTTCGAAAACAAGTTCGAAAACAATCTCCAAAACGGCCCCAAAACGACACTGGTTTTCTACTTTGAAGGTCCCTATTAAATATCCCGAGGGCAATCCGAGGGGTTGCATTAGGAGGGAACTGATTCATATACCATTCATAAATGCGTGGCACACAGGTCAGCGGACGGAGATGTTGGAATGACTGATATTGTTGGTGTTCGTGTAGAAGGTGCAGCAGCCCAAGGGGCCGCAACTTGCAAGTGATTCTGTTAACGCCGAGAAGGATCATGGCAACGTGGACTCTGTTTGATGTGATGGTACAGTATTTTTTCCGTGTCAAGTGCGGGTCACATGTGTCAAACGGGTCTGTGCCTTTGTGATTCCTACTCGTCAAGATTGATCGCACGGCCAAACTTGGCATACAAGACGACCTTGAGCGCCTTCATCCCCTTGTCGCATTCTTCGGCAGTGGCAGACAAGGCGACAAGCTGAGCCGAGATGTCGGCGTTGTCTTTTTCGAGGCGAGAGAGGGCGAGGGGCTGGGGGAGGTGGAGAAAGGCGTCGCCAATTTTGTATCTGCGTATATGCGAGGGGTGTCAGCAAAGAGAGACGAGCGACAAAGGACACGTACAGGACGAACTTGTCTTCGTCTGTGAGTTCGAGTTCTGTTGCGAGATCGTCGAGGGCTTCTTTTTCTTGCTGTCGATCATGATGGGACGTGGTTGAATCATAACCTCGGGGGTGGTGCTCACCTTGAGTGCCTCGAGTCGATCCTCGATTCCTCGTAGCCGCGTGTTCAGCTTTGAGAAGGTGTTGATGCGCTCCTGATCCTCTGTCGGGCGATCCGAGTGTCAACGACTTGGTGTTGAAGCTGGACGCGATGGGTTGGCGTACCCCAGGTGACTTCGGCAGCATCATCGCTCTCTTCCTCCTCTGCCAACTGTTAGAAATTGATATCAAACTTGGTACCGAGATCGAGGAGTAAAACCGACCATGCGAAAGTTGCTCATGGCGTGCGTGATAGTCGAATCGGTAAAGGCGGTGTTCTCTCAGAGACAGCGATCACAACACTCGGCCCATCTACGAGAACGCGGACGAGCCACCACTAGTACTTTATTTGCTTGTTTCATTGATACCTGGGGCCAGAGCACACGTCACAGGACTAGTATTCACGTTCGTCATCCGATGAGCCTGCGGCGCAGTCTACTTGGACTGACCGACCTTCATTTAGGGAGGTTCTCACTTGCTCATCGACATATTCCCAGGACGCGACAGTCAAGCGTTACACACTATTTTTTCGACGAATGGACAAAATACAGGACGTGGTCTCGTCGCTAGAACACGCACTCGGTAGACCGGCCCCGGACCTTGACCATGTCTGGGAGTGGTGGCGCGACGGCATGCGCACCCCGTTCGAAATGGTCAAGACGGTCTTGTTCTTGTACGTCCTGGTGACGCAGGTGCTTCGGGTGTTCCGACATTTGCGCGCGAGAGGGCTTAGACGGAGCGTAGCAGATGGATATGCGTGGACGTCCAAGGTGATCCCCGCGCTTTCGCTTTTTTCTTTTCTAATCATGCACACTATTCTAGAAAGCATTGCTGCTCCTTATGAAGCTCCCCGCGGCACAACGGAAACTACAAGAGGAACTGGGCAAGGTCAAGGTCGACATTGAACGCAAGCTCATCCCCGGGGATGCCGAGCTCACCCGGCACCTCGCCCTTCCTGCCAAAGGCAAGTCCACAGAATGGATCCTCAAGGAGATGGCCCGGACGGACAAGGAGCTGGGCATGCACGTCGATTGGAGAGAGGGCAAGATCTCAGGTGCTGTCTACCGTACGTGAATCTCTTCGTTGTTCGTCGTGCGCGGAACCCATTGGCAAGGGTAGACGGGGGAGAAGATCTCTCCAAGGTGCTCGTCGCTGCGTTTGAGCGCTACGCGGTCTCCAACCCGCTCCATCCAGACGTGTTCCCGTCGGTTCGCAAGATGGAGGCAGAGATCGTGGCCATGTGTCTTAGGATGTATAATAATCCAGATGGTGCTGGTACGATGACGTCCGGTGGTACCGAGTCGATCGTCATGGCTGTCAAGACCTACCGGGACTGGGCACGGGACGTCAAGGGCATCACCGAACCTGAGATGTGAGTGCGCATGTCTTTGGGTGACACGCCGAGGTGAACGATGTTTGTCCAGGATCATTCCGGTGACTGCACACGCTGCGTTCGATAAGGGCGGGGCATACATGGGGGTCAAGGTGCACGAGGTGCCCGTCGATCCCATAACGCGCCAGGTGAACCTGAGCCGTGTGCGCAGAGCCATGCAAGTACTTGTTTCCTCATCCGGCATACCACTTGATGCGACTCCTTGAATCAGAAACGGCAACACCATCATGGCAAGTTCATATCGTCTCGCACGCCGATGTTGCCGTTGATATCACATGTTTAGCTTGTAGGCTCTGCGATCAATTTCCCAGATGGTAACCAAGACGATATCGTCGCGCTCGGTGCACTCGCAGCGAAATACAACATTGGTCTCCACGTCGATTGCTGTCTCGGCTCGTTCATCGTTCCTTTCCTTGAACAAGCTGGTCTTGCGGACGGTGAAAACGGTCGTTACAAATTGACCCCCTTTGATTTCCGCGTTCGAGGGGTGACGAGCATCAGTTGCGATACCCACAAGGTCCATTTTTACTTCTTCTGCGTGTGTGGTGCTGCTGATATGGTATCCGCCTCATAGTATGGGTTTGCACCCAAAGTGAGTACAACATTTGGTTATGCAAATCTGAGCTCACACCTGTGGTGCGTATAGGGATCTTCTGTGATCATGTACCGTGATGCTGCGCTTCGAAGATACCAATACTACGTCACTCCGTATTGGACGGGTCTGTGTTCGAAACTGTCTCCTGTACAATGGGTGACTAATAGTGAAACAGGTGGTGTGTATGCAAGTCCGAGTTTGTCTGGATCAAGGTAAGATGCTTGCTAGTTGGCCGGGTACCCGCGAATTGACACGCGTGTCTTCTCTGTAGACCTGGTGCCTTGATTGCTGGAACATGGGCTGCGATGCAGTACATGGGATCCGAGTACGTTGTTTGATCCCTTTCACCTAACCCTCATTTCCCACCCCTCTTACAGCGGCTACCTCCAATCTTGCCGTGACATTGTCACCTGTGCCCGACACATTGCCAATGCCATCTCCGCCTCCATTCCCGAACTGTACGTGCTCGGTTCCCCCCCGGCCTCGGTCGTCGCGTTCGGCTCTCGAGACACGTCGGTGAATGTGTACGAAGTTGGGGATAGGATGTCCAAGCGGGGATGGCATTTGAATGCGTTGAGCGGACCTGCCGCAGTGCATATCGCGTGTACGGTGCGTTGTGTCCTTCGGCCTTTGTGATGAAGCGGTGCTGAAGATTGATCGTGGGGTAGCGTTTGACGTTGCAAGTCGCGGAAACGTTTATATCTGATCTCACGGCATCTGTGGAGGAGGCGAAACAATTGCCAGAAGGCAAGGGAACGATGGTGGCGTTGTATGGTCCGTGTCCAGGTTTTCTTGATCGATTCGTCCCTGTTTGACGTTTTTCGTATAGGCCTTGGAAGCTCGAGTGCTGTCGGACCGACAATCGTCGAGGAGGTAGCGAGTATGTTTTTGGATACGTTGTACAAGGCATAAAGGGACAACGATTCATTTAACGGACTGATATTTTTCACTTGT
>JBBPRQ010000539.1:0-22679 GCA_038093095.1 Boletus insuetus | reverse complement strand
AGAGTCAGCCTTGCCACACAGCAATCCTAGTCATTTAGTATACACACCTAGTCACATTCATACTTGGCAGGTAAAATGACTCACAACATAGCCTCAAAGCTGCTTAATGTAGATACACAGCCTCATGCAAAAATAGTATATAAGGAGTGGAATTTTGCCAGCAAGAAAGAAGAACACCCCAGAGAGTTCAGAGCTCATACATTAGATAGATCTCATTACATATTTCAGTAGCTAGTACTTAGCAAAAAACACTACCAAATATAGGAAGCCACTAGGCAGAAAAGCTCCTAACCCTTCTTATCTAAGCCATTACTAAGTGGGATAACACACAGCCACCTGTAACCTAAGCAAATCTAGTTTAGGAATACTTAGTACTTACTGCACACATCACAGAGATCTTGCTGACAAAAACATTTCACTCCAGTTTCCCAATAAAGAAGGTTTATAAATAACCCATATTGCGTGAGAACTGAGTGACCCTTTAGGGAATTTTCCCACACTTCACCACTCAACATAGCCACCACAGATTCCCAGGAATCTAGCTTTTCTTTTAATAGGCATATATTTACTATAAGACCTATAACTTTGTATACACAACCAAACAACTCATACTCTCACCCCTGAATAATACTATATACAGTAGTATATTCACACCTTGAACAGCTACTCAGCTAGTCTTAGATTACCTCACAACTTAGAGTACAAATCCTTACACTTCTTTAGCTAGATATATCTAGTAACTCATTAGCCTCTATCATTAGGAATAGGACATTCCTTATACCTTTAGAACCTATAATAGCTAGGATCAAAGCCAACCCTTTTACCT
Organism: Boletus insuetus; assembly: GCA_038093095.1. Classification (NCBI taxonomy): domain Eukaryota; kingdom Fungi; phylum Basidiomycota; class Agaricomycetes; order Boletales; family Boletaceae; genus Boletus; species Boletus insuetus. The sequence goes on along the minus strand of JBBPRQ010000539.1, from coordinate 21,853 downwards.
TGATTAATAATCAGAAAAGGATGAACAACCAGGGATCCAATTAGTTAAGTTTTTCACTCACTCAGTAGTAAAATTTCTTTTATTTCTCCTGTTTGAACTGGTAGGTAGAGTTGTCCTATCCCCAGCTTATAACTAGATTGGGCCTGGAGGATTGATACCATAGGATTTTCCCCTAGTAAATCCAGCATCCAAAATCCTGTAAGAATAACAATGTGAGGGGCAAGAATGGGCCATTAGGTGATGTCACTATTGTATGCTTTTATGAGCAAGTCACAGATGGTGTGGTGAGAGCACTTGATAATTCTGTTCACTTGTGAATTGTATGGCAAAATGCAAATATGATGAAAATGTGGTATTTCTTGGTTAGCCAGTTGAGTGTGGCTATGAAAGGGATGCCATTTTCCGTCACAATTTCCTCAAGTCTTCCCCATCTACAGAGTACTTCTTTGAATAGAAACACTCCAATTGTTCATTCTGTCTCATTCTTCAACTTTCTCCATTCTGGCCATCCTGCAAGTGAGCAGCATGCCTGTATGATGTAAGAGTATCCTTGAGCAGTCGCCATGTGCATGGTGTCAACATAAGCCTTGCAAAAGAGTGGTGCAGGAACTGTGATAGTGGGGGGAATGATGACTTTTTGGACCATGCAGGTCTGGCATTGGTGACATGTTTTAAGGTACCATGTGAGGTTGTCATTGAGTGAAGGCCACCAAAAGTGATCAGCAATGGTGCAGTGCATGGCATAGAAACCTTTGTGGCCAAGTTCATTGTGAACTGAGTGAAGGATGTAAAACTGATCTGGGGTGAAAATGACTAATTGGTGTTGACCACTGGTCTCCTTACACCAGAGCTTGTTGCCTTTGTGTTAAGTCCAGTATTACTCCAGGCACAAGTCTGATGGAGGTCTGGTAGCTGGCAATGGCATGGAGGGAATGGAGATGGAGATGGAGGTTATGGTGAAACAACCAACTATCCAATCAAGAACTAAGGCATTTAATAGATTATGGCGATGTTGACAAGATGAGTAGTGTCTCTGATGTAGTGCAATGACTATAGTTCAATGGCTTCTAGCCTTTGATTGAGTAGAGGGGAAACTACAAGAGAACAAGACTAAAGTACTCTAGGTATTTATACTATTGGGAATCATGCACAGACCAAGCTGTGTACTACTGAGTGATCTATGCTCCTGGCTAACTATTATGGTAAGTATGCAAGGCAGTGCTTACTGATAAGAGCTATAAATGCTATTGGATGATTAAAGATTTGTAAGTCAAATGGAAAAGCATGTAAGATGCATGTAAAGGCTAAGTGTGCAATGAGGTAAACATGTGTTATCAATAAGGCAAGTCATGTGATGCTATCTTGATAAGGTCACATGATTCAATAAGATAAGCTATTGAGCTAGAATCAATGCAAGGAAAAAGTGAAAAAGATACTGTAAATTGACAAATGTTACATATGGAGGTTACAGATGGGTGAGGACATTGTTGCAGGACTTGTATGTCATGCTCTTGTCTAGTTCTTATTCTCATATTTCAGAGGGACAGAGGTATGAGATAGGAGGGAGTAATGAGTAGATGGAAGAGTTGGAGAGATGAGGCTTGGAGAAGAGAGACTAAGTTGATATTTGAACTGAGGAGTATGGTACATGGAAGTTGGATTTATATACCACAAGGATTAGATTGGAGGTCAGAAGAAGAACAAAAGACAGAGTATATATGGAGAGGGTATGTATGGAGGCACATGGGGTCAATATCAGAGGACTGTTTGTAGAGTAGAGTCAATGGGGAACACTTACACAGAGAATGGAGGTGTAACTACTAAGAAGTGGCATAGACAAGATGGTAACATCCTAAGCAAACCATTCATCATCATGTGCCCAGTGAACCTTCATGCACAATGGTGGTGTGAACTCAAACAACATACCTTTGACATCATGCCTTATATTGGAAAATATGGGACTCACAAAGACTGGTGGCAGGATATCTTGGGCAAAAGCAAACAGCATGCCCATCATCAAATCATTTTGGCAACAGGATGTGTTAGTATTTTGTCATCATGATTTGCACATAACTCACCATTCCATAGGCTATTCAAGATGATGTTAGCAACATTTATCTTGAATACAGTTGGCAAATAAGGGATACACTAACATTGTCACTAGCAGCAAGCAGTCAATAGCAGAAAATGATCTACAAATGTGACTATCTTTCAGTTGTCTTCAATAAAGCTCATTTGGCATATAAGCATAAGTTTAATAAGATGCCTACTGCATTTTATGCACTGTGAGAACTCAGTGCATTACTAATCATAATGACAGCAATACCTGTGATGATGAAGCTTTAGATAAGTATTATATTGATTGGTCTGTTAAGGGGCTTGCTAATGGTTATTTTAGAAACCATGGATCCTGAATTACATGACAGGGATCAACTCATTCCAGACCAAGAATTGATTTCTTAAACTTACACAAGATTTCAACCATGTACAGGCCAAGGACTGAAAACAGAATGGAAGCAGCCTAACAGGAGATGTCAGGAGATAGACTTAAGGCACTGCTCAGCAGAACTGAGATAGAACAGTTTTCATCAACATCTGGTATGGCAAGCATTATACACCACTAGATTCCAATCATTCATGAAGGGTTGAAGAAATTTGTTGTTCAACACACGCTCAACTTCTATGATTGTGCTGGTCAACCAATCTTTGGCTTACCTCCATACAAAAACCATGTCTTCATAGTGGAGCTTCATGATTGGAAGAAAGACCACCTTCACTACCTTACCAACAATCTGCTTGAACAGGATCCAGTAATGATACTGGCAAGTGTGGGGAAAGTATGTGTATTTTATTCATCATTGTGCATGGGTGTCCTGGCTGCCTGTGTGTGACTGGCAGTAACAACACCAGATGCATACACCTGTGTATACAACATTGTGCTTATACAGATTCCATGTGACAAGTGACCTCTGTAGAGACAGACATCTGGGATGGTCATATTGTATTGGAAACTATGCAATGTATCTCCTATGATGTTCTTGTCTACCTGTTCCTTTTGAATCAACTCTTACTAACATTTAACTTGCAGAATCTTTATATTGAATTTTGACAGGGACTCCTTCACCCACAAATAAATCCATCAAATAACAATAAGTGGACAGTTTCAGTTTTGCTTGATAATGGAAAAAAAGGGTGTGTCAACAAAGATGGACATTCTTGCTAGTGTTTTAGAGTCCAGTTCAGGACTGGTGAAAAGACTGGCAACTGGACTGCAGTTGCAGTTGTCTACCTTTAAGCATCAGACCAGTTACAGTTGTCTGGTTTATGGAAATTCAAATGACTGATCAAAAACTTGTTGCAACCGGTTACAACCATTATACAGCCACATTTCCTAATTAGTACTATCACCTCTAATTTCTAGCAATTTATTTCAAATTTATTCACCCATATAGATTTAATAACATTTCTATGAATCTAATAATGACATGTCAGCTTAAAATATGCATATCTCATGACTGTGGTCCAGATTTGGTCAATATTAGATCATCAGAAAGCCCTGAGTCAGTACTACATTCTGTATGACTACTACAAAGTGTGGTTCCTATGGAATAGGGGACTCCAGACTGGTCTTTCAAAGACCAGTTGCCAACTGGTTATAATTGATGTAGAACTATTTTGGACCAGTTTTTTTTAGTCTGGTTGATTTCAATCCAGTTGTCAGTTGCAGGCCCTTGGAACCTTTCCAGAATCGGTCTTGGTCTAGTTGTCTTATTTGAAAGAAAAAAACCAGACTAAACCAGACTTTAAAACATTGAGTTCAGACTCTGACACTAAACTTCATCAATTAAGTACACTTTGATCTAAGTCTACATGCTAACATGTCAAGCAGACTTTCAATGTTCTCTCTTACTGTTGCCCCCACCATCCCTCCCACCTCCTCTCACCATTTTTGTCACTGTCATCCCTGCTATCTTCCCATTCCTGCCATTCCTGCCATTCCCACCTTCTTATTCTTCTTGTTCATGACCAAGACCTCTTTTAAATGTTTTATTATATATATCTGTCTCTGTTGATCCCAATACAAGCATTCTGCTCAATGCCATGACTCTCAAAGTGTTCACTCTACTGTGCTTTTTTGCATCCATTTTCTTTCTCCAACATGTATTTCTCATTGGTGAGTGTATTGGTGCCATTGTCCTTAGTGGTCTGTGCACACATGTTGGACTCACTTACATTTTACTAGTTGACTCTTCACTTATGAGATGATCTTACTGGTCCATGCACACAGGTTGAGTTCACTTCAAATTTTTCTTGTTGACTCAACACATACAAGATGTCAGTACTGGTCTGTGCAAGTGGAGTACACTTACAATCTTTCTAGTTGACTCATTGCTTATGAGATGATTGTACTTGGTTTGTGTGTTCAGGCTAAGTTCACTCAAAATTTTCCTAGATGACCCATTGCTTATAAGATGATTGTACTGGTCTATGTGTTCAGACTGAGTTCACTTAGATCTCCCTGGTTGACTTGTTGCTAATGACCCTCTTCAGCTGCTATGGTGATATATTTTTTATGCAACAATGGGTATTTCATTTAGCATTGTTAATTTAGCATTGTTAAATAAAAGTGAGGAAGGTGACATAAACCCATGAGCTATTCCATGATTCTTTTTTTGATGTAGTTCTTTGATCTGCATGGTGGTCATTTCACATTTGGCCCATTGATGTGTTATCCTACTTGATGTGTTCATCATTATGACTCTTCAACTTGCCTACCACATAATTGACCACATGATTATGCCCATTCACCAATATAAAGAATTTTTCAAGCTATCTACAAGTATGAAGTGCTGTGTTATTGTTATCTTTGTTGTAATATCTGTAAACATAATCCAAGTCTAATCTCATTCAGAGTCATTATCATTGTCACTGGTACTGGTACTAGTACTGCCATTGATAGTTGGGTTGGTGCTACCTGAAGCCCTGACTTCAACCCAGCAGTGCTTATGGGATTTGTATACTTGTTCTCCACAGGCTTGTTTTGTCTGGTTGCTGGCAACCTATGCCTAATGTTCACTGAATTTCAACTTCACCCATTTACTTTCTTTAACTTAAGAGTGTTCCACACCTTCTCATGTGCTGGTCTACCACCTAGGTTGTCTGGATTCTTGACTGGCTCATTAAACAGCCAACCAGTCAGTACTACAAAATGGCATTTGACAATTTTGTGCTTGTGGTTAATATAATTCATCAGAATCTTTTACTTAACCTTCATTTCAATAAGAATGAAGTCTAGATAAATTATGTCAGCATTGCATAACAAAAATGATCTCCAAGCTCACCAAGTTCCTCTTGAATGTGTGTATGACAGTCAAAACCAGTTTATTAGTGATTACTTATAGCAGGATTCTAGGTCTAAACATTGTGAATTGTTTCAATGGGTGAAATAAGGGTATATACAATAACACATACCCAGGCCTCCAACTACCCAAGTTTCAAATCGGAGGGGAAGCTGAGCCAGATTAACATTCAAAACCATCTTTAACAAACTTCTCAGCTTTGATAGAAAAGAAAAACTTTGGGGCAAACAGATTATCAATAAATCCATGGACTGTAATATAAAATCTCTCAATGCCAGTTTTTGCATATAGGAAAGTCCACTAGCTCCATATGTTAATTCATGAATTTATAACTGAGAAAATTTTACCTTGTGGTCCATGGTCACAAAAGCAGCACTAATCATGTTACTAATGGGCTTTGAATTTGTGTGCACTTGGATCACCACCTGCTGCTCATGCAAAGTCTGGACATCATTAATGAATTCATTCTGTTTGGCTGGAGAGGGCTATATATGTTGCCAGTAAGGTTTTTTTGTTTTTAGCCACATATTTCATGAGCTTGATTCACTGCCTGGGTTCATGACCTGTGATTGTATAGTGAGCAGTAAGTCTAAGGGATAAAGGAGGGGAAAATTCCTAAGTTCACCTGATAAAGCTGAGCCTTAAGGAATGTATGTTGGTATTGGTGATTTTGCACCTCATTTGACTTCCCATTCACTCTTAACTATGCCCATGTGCTTCTCCATGGTCACTTTACTTATCTACCGCTTTTCAGCTACTTCTTAGCTTGTTGTGGTGTCTCTGCCCATACAGAGCCTTACCTTTGCTCATACAGTAGTCCATTGTGGCTGATGTTTACATTTGTTTTCCTTGAAGCACACTTACTCCCTGGAGCTCCACTTTGCAGTCTTTGGTTACTCACTGTGGACTCCAGAGTTGTCCTGAGTTGATCCAGCAAGTGGCTAGTCTGCTTTACCCAAGCTATTCGCTCTTAACAATGCATTCTAGATACTGACAAAATGGTAGATGATTTGTGATGTGGAAATAACATCTGTTGTTCTTGCTGGCGGTAGAAGTGGTGATAACAGAGGTGGACCTTGCTGTCAGAGCTTGGTTTCTACACTGCATGAAATGGAAAGGGTAGGCTGGAAGAGTAGCTGATGACCCATGCAGGAGGGAGGTAAGATTAGAGTTGTGCCTAGAAGTCACAATGGATATTTTATTCATTACTGGAGAAGCAAACTCTGAGTGATGGCTCAGTTCCTTTTCCTTAGATGTGTTCACCATAGCATGCTGACCTCATCCTCTTGTGATTCCCTCTGCCAACAGAGAAAAGGAAGAAGAGCAATGCCACAGAGTGAGTGGAGAGTTGATAGAGTTTGAAGAGATTGAGCTCAAGGAGATGCTTAAGTCAATCAAATATGTTATGGAACTGATATACAAGAATGGCTTAATGAAAGACAGGGTGAAGGTATTGGTCACAGAATGGGTCAGTCCGAACGTCTTCCTTCTGGACATTCAAACATTAATGTGACAGCATAGTTGTGGATGATTCTGCAGATCGACCTCTTTGAGAACAGCAAGGCATTCAGCATTGAATTCATATGTTGGGAAGATTTCCAGAGCATTGTTCTCGATCCCACCAAGCATATAGAAGAGTGGAATAGGTTAGCCATGGTGAACTGCATCATTGGAGGAATTGATTATTCTGTAGACCACTTGTATGTCCATTTACATCCTGATTTTCAATGTAGTTCACACAGCCCCATAGAAGCAAGGGAAATATGTACCGCCTTGACAAGAACCAACTCACATAATATGAATCACATGTCGTCCAGCTCACCTCACAGATGCTGTTCTGGCCTCCAATGCAGCTTGCACATCAAGTGTTGATGAAGTGGTCCATGATGTGCCATCTACAAATGATCACTCAATGTCATAGCCCATATGTACCATGGACGATCCATCTCACTGTAGGACAACACATCCTGGACAATATGATACTAAAGCACAACCATTGCAAGTGTTCAGAACACATAATATTACCCACAGCTAGCAGATTTCACTGCATCTGGGACTATCTCAACACACACACCAGAGAACACCAATTCTGGATGGGGCAAGAGGATGTCCAGAGCCTTGATCAGGTAGGGGAATGGAGGGTTTTCATTGTGGGGGGAAATGTAATCAGTGTGATGCACATGTACAAGACATCTAACAACGGTTGGAAGGGAATAGTCACAGACAGGTTTTGTTACGGTCTACTAGGGGGGTACACTTTTTCTGTCTTCACTACATTTACGTAGCTACGCTGCTTTACTTGTTTCTCTTTAGACTCTGTCTTTCACTCTATGGAGTTGTATTCATACTGGAGTTGTCCTCCAGATAGTTTCTCCTTTTACATCTATTCCTTATGTACTCACACGGCGCCCTGCCTCCACTCTATATTTAGCCTCTTCCTTCTGTTCTGCTTCTGCACAGGCTCCCTTCAGACTTCTGCCCGTACAGTGTTCCTCTTTTAGATCACACTGCCACATCCCGCAGTTCCGCATTATCAGGATGGACTATATGGAGCATGGTCGTCCTTCGGACTCCCGCCTCCTTTTTCCTTTTATATCACTTACCTTACTCGCATGGACCAGGGGCCTACCGTATATAAACTCTGTACTTCTAGCCTGTATTTCCCTAAGCTAGTTCTACGCAATACCAGCATAGTTCTAGTGATACTTCCCGAGAGCTCCAGCAGCCAGCACCTGGATATCGGAGACTGTCAAGCCCACCTCGAGTCTCAGTTCAACTTCTGAGATAAACTGTGGTAGACATCGCCCTAGCTGTAATGCTCGCCCTTATAACGCCCTATTGCCAACCTAAATGCCAACACTACTTGAACTTTTACTTCACTTCACTTTCCTAATCATTGCTAATCTATTACAGAAATACCGAACATATTGTCAAAGCTCTAATCACATGACCTTCGTTACATGATCTAGTCACATGCCATCACGTGACCCCAGTCACATGATCTTATCTCTTATCTTGGCTATGCACCTCATGGCGACCACATTGCATTCTTATCATCGCCTCATGCTTTTCCTCTTGACTCACCTTCCCTTATCAGCCAATAGCAATAACCGCTCTTATCTAGAGCCTATAGCATAAGTCCCTCTTATCTCTCTTATCGCCTCATGGTACCCAGTGATCATACTATTAACTACTTATGGTTAGTCATAGCCTTAGCATAGCTTGGTCTGTGCACGGCCTCTCTTAGTATATATAGTCGTACTTATAGTAGTACAGACCTTAGTCTTATTCACTTGAATATTCCTCTTGTTAATTCCTTGAAGTCCCTTCTAGGGCACTACACTACTATTGCTATAAATCCTCTGTTGTCTTAGGATCACATATCCTACCGCACTTGATGCCAAGTTCCTTCGTAAGGTATAGCTGGAACAAGGGTCGTTACATTGAAGACTCAAGGGTCGTTACACTAGCAAGCTCCTCTACTCATTACCTCATCCTCCGCTCGTCACTAACTGCACTCTGCATTACAGGTTTCTCACCTTGAATAAGATATGGTGCATTCTACTTGTTACCTCTGTAAGCTAATCACTGAGTAGAGATGCCAGGAGATCCAGGGAAATCGTAGAAAAGGAGCTGATGCCTATATGAATGGCAGACATACAATGGAAAATTGTGAACCCACAATCTGGGGCTGCTCCGATATGGTCATGGAGAAGGGCTAAATTCATCAACTTTATATTAAGCAGCTGGAAGGGCCTCGTTGTGCATGAAACCAGGGACACTGGCACAAAGCTGTCCATATGTATTTTTTGCAGAGTAGACATCACCATCTGAATCAACCTGTCTGGAAAAGTGCCACCTGCATACTTTGTCAACAAAGTCAAATGATCACCACACACAAGCATCTGGTTGCAGTTCCATGACAATGCCTTGGGTACATTGGCTGATACATTTGCCATGGTATTCAAGTGATGGATCATGGACATTCATAACCTGTATATTCTGTAGTATAGCATAGCATATACCACATCCATATAATATCTATCCAATAACATGTATACATCTAATATATACCTTACTATTGATACAGTGGAGTGATACAGCTAAGGCATACAAATATGGTATAGTGTGTGACAAACATACATAAAGAACACATAACTACACATGAGCAAGCGCGTCACACACACAATCACTTTCACCACAACCACAACCACATACAATTCACTCCAGCTTCTGCCACCCAGAATGGCAACATGGCAACATTGAATATTCCAACTCCATGTTCCAGACATGACATTTCCAATCTCCATGAATGCCACTTTTGATGCAGAGGCAGTGCCACCCATCCCTACAAATGGCAGTGGCACTGGTGACCTACATTCAGGTGATACTAACATCTGGATATATCAATTGGACAACTAGGCAAGATGGGCACTGGAAGAGGCCATGGAACTGGTGATGTTTGGGAAGACACTTTATGTCATGCCATGTGCTATGCAAGGCATCCAACTGGTGCTTGGCATCACTGACCATGAATCACACATCATCGCGACATGAATGGCACTTGGTCTGCGAGAGTTGAACCACTTGTTGGATGTCATTCACAAGAAGCTGAAGGACACATTGGGGATTACAGTCACTGAACAGGTGAGTATGAGCATTTCCAGTAGACTTATGAGATCAAACTCATTGCATATGCCACAGAACTGGTCATCAGTACATAGAATGGTGGACCACATGAGCCAGAAGGCACAAACCTCTGTGAGTGACACAATATATCAATTGTTACACTATCTGACAGTGGCATCTATGTGCAGTGGGTGCTGCCCAGCGTCCACACTCGTCATCCAACACAGAAGGCAGTGGAGAACTTGACACAGTCCACAAACATAAAGGCAGAATCCTATGTGAGTGATACAACATATATGTGTGATTACAATAACTGAGAATGGTGTCAGATTGCAGCAGGATCTGCCCAGCATTCATACTTGGCGTCCAGCACAGAAGAAAGTGCAAGACATGATGTGATCCATGATGCCAAGAAAAAGAGGGAGGGCCACATCAGAGGAAATAAGGGAATACAATCACTGTCTCAGGTGAGTGGATATGCACATGGCTGCAGTGTGTATTTATGGGTAATCCTCAAATAGCAGAGCACTGGGATTGACAAGGGTAAAGGAAAGGAGAATCCATGTACCAGCAACAATGCAGGAGTTTTCCAAGCTCTTTTGGAGTTGGGTTCATGGGAGCTCAAATGTCAAAAAAGTGAGCTAAACATTTTACCATAGTTTCCAAACAACTAACATGAAATGTAGCCACACTCACAATGAAATTGTTGCTTGATGGCCTAACATGTCCGCCGGACACCCCAGTATTGGAGTGGCCAAATGCTGGTGTCACCATCCGTGTTCCACGGTTTAGCAAGATGGTGAGTGCAACACAACATATGACATTCATGGATTGCTGATGGATTGATCTCTAAGGACCGCAAGATCATGGAGCAGATGTTGAAGGCCCCTCATGCTTAGAATTCCATATACAGTGCGGACCGCCCTATGGTTGTTGAACTCCAGTACAATGGCAGGAATGCACAGGATATATATAGGCTGACAAGGGATATGAGGATGCAATCTCAAAAGGTTGTGTGGTGCTGGTATGAGAATGGGAGCCAATGCCTGTCCTGGATTTCACACTTGGCGATATCCAACTTTATAGACCAATGTTGTCACAAATTGTGGATGTTCAAGGTATGTAGTTTGGACTATGATGGATGGCAGAACAACTTACAGGACCTATTCCACCATAGATGTCAGATTGCATTTGAATCATGTAGATAGCAACATAGACAAGGACAAGGACAACCAGAATGATGAGGATGATGAGGATGAGGATGTGATGGGCATACATTGCTATATGACACTGGAGGAATTCATACGAATGGCAGATGATGGAAGTGAATGCCTCAATCTTCTTGATTTGCTAAAATATCAACCAGACGTATCCATATTTCTCAGGTAAGACCAATAGGTTCATAGCCATGCAGCCCAAGTACCTGATGCCTTGTTCAGACCAATGTCAGACAATGTGAATGCCAAGGCTGCCACAATGAACAAAAAGCATCTTCCGAAAACCAGCAAAAACAAGGGCAAGAGCTACTATAGAGTACAAGTAATATTAGGCAATTTGGAGAGGGTTCATGGCTGGGATCTCCTGACACATGGTGGGTTCCTCACATATCCACATCACAACACAAGCAGCCTCTGTACATATGTCACCATCTGGTCTGGCATAAAGATCTGGGTATATGTCAATACATTCACCACAGCCGCATCACAAAGCACATCAACTCTGTTCTTAGAATGGGACAGCCTGTTTCTTGGATTGTGTGGATTGGATGGTGCAGACTTTTGCATGGGGACCCTTGCTCTTGGTAGAGGGGACACACTGTATGTTGCAGATTATATTGTGTGTCCACAAATTACTCACATGAGTGTGGCATAGGGTCCAGCCTCCAGGCAGTGTTCGTATGGTGTATACACCAGAGAATGGAATGATGTCTGGCAGCCATTTCATTTCATATTCGCTCAGGAAAGGAGGCCAAATATGAACATGAGAAGGTGTTGATGAATGTAACACATCCATCCATATGTTGATACATTACCTGGATGGTGATAGGCCTCCCAGTTCTTGCGCAAGATACATCTAGTGAGTGACAGTGGTATGGCCTAGCATGTTGCCATCCTAACCCATGTTGTACAGGGATGTTTTACTAGAGGCCATTTATAGGGTATGTTCATCAATAGTCATAAAAGGTTGACTTTTTTTTGACATACATTGTGTACAGCCAGAATCCTCTCATCAAGAGGATTCTAATGATCCAACATTCATGAAAATTGGCAGTGCCATTGTTGAGATATAAGCTCAACAAGATTCTTGATATCACTATACTGAGTTGCCTAATATGGAAGTCAATCTTAGGGTTAGGTGTTGCCCAATATAGTAACATTCCTAGGGTTAGGGTTCCTCAATATGACAATCATGCACCCACATCATAGGGTTAGGGCTACTTAATATAGTAACAATAAACCCACATCACCCACTTGGAACTTACTTTTACTACACTTTGGGTACACTTTGTTACACTTTGCTACACTTTTACAAACCTTTTTTGGTACACTTTTCCTACACTTTTTCTACACCCAAATTTTTTCCAATCCACTTCTGACCTTCATCAAACAACTCTACATCACCAATCATAAAGTAGTCAAATCACAATCAAAATCATTCATCTAGGACTCAAGCTACCATTATTGTAAGGTCAGATCATGCCCCGACTTGGAACTTGGACAATTGTGGTATATCAATTTAAAATGTTCAAGTCAGCTAATATGAGGTCTTGTGCATGCCTGTTATCAATCATGTTAATGAAATCTGAGAGGGCAGGGATTGAAGGTCAGACCATGTTCCTACTTGGAACTTGGACTTGATTGGAGTATATCAATTTAAAATGTTCAAGTCAGCTAATACAAGGTCTTGTGCATGTCTGTTATCAATCATGTTGATGAAATATGAGAGAGGGCAGGAATTGCCTGATACTCAGCCACTGCCTAAAATAAGCAGAAATGACTATATTCACCTGAGAGCCTGGTAATATGGTGCATTAGTTAGGGGATGAAAAAGAAGTAAAGGTAATTCAACTCAGCCACTGTCTAAGATGGGTGGAAATGACTGAGATGCTTGTAGGTGGGGTGCAGGTCTATAATATGCATGGATGGAGGTATACATATACTCATATTATGTTACTTGAAATGACTGAACCCACCAAAGGGTCTAGTGAGAACTAGAGCATTAGAAGTAGTCAAGCGAGATGGTAGTTTGGGAAAACTCCAGGAGAACAAGACTAGAGAGTCTTGCTCTACTGGTTCATAGTATTTATATTACTAGTACAAATGCACAGACCGCACAGTGCTTATCTATGTATACTATACTAGGTATTGAGCTGGTACTACTAGGTAACATGAGGCAACACTAGTTGCAATGTAACTGGTGGATATTTGTACCTGTGCAAACATGTGTTTAGATAGGGAGTATGAGGTGACCATGATGCATTGTTTGTGCAAGTTAGGAATGTCTAGCCTCAAGATCAATATCATGGAATAGTAGTGGTCTGTGGGATAGTAGTAATGAGGGTATATCATAGAGGATGAAAAAGAAGAGTTAAATGGTTAACTGTTCTTTTACCATTCTTCAAGTTAATTTATGTGGGGTGAATAGTTAATGATCCAGCAATGAGAAAGGAGTAAAGAGGTGGTATCTGTGAGGTGTATAAGATGTTTGTAACATTACTTATAATATTGCTGCAACAAACCTGAAAGATTATAAGTTGTAGTGCTTCCAGTGCGTCGCACTTTCTGAGGTAGTTCCCAATGTGGTTCTAATTGTTCCAAGTTTGGAAGGCATGGGAATGTTCATTATGAGATTTGAACTGTAAAAAGAAGCTCACCATCAGCCACAGGGCAGTTTAACAGTTTCTGACAAAAGACAATGGCTCTGACTGTTCCATGTTCCAATCTTGGAACACCTATTCTGGGACTACTTCTGGAGCTTTCCAGACTTGGAACCCACTGGAACCACTTCCAGAACTTCCTCAGAATGTGTGAGTACTGGAAGTGCTATGCTTAAACCTTCTTTCAGGTTCATCACAGCAATATCATAGGTAAAATAATATGAGTATAATCCATAGTATATATATATACCTGCACCTCACTTACTAGCACATCAGTCTTTTCCACCCATCTTAGGCAGCAGCTGAGGTGATTTACCTTGACTTGGCTTTTATTCCTAACTAATGTATGATGAAAACTACTCCTGCTCTCTTTCAGGTAAATACAGTCTATTCCACCCATCTTATACAGCAGCTGAGTATCAGGTAACTCCTGCCCTCTCTCAGATCTTGTTAGTTCCAATTTCAAATCCACCTTCTAGAACCAGTTTTAAACCTTTGCCTCATCCTTCCAAATCTGGAAGACCTTTTATTATGGAATCTATTACTACAAATTATGGGTAATATAATATGAGTACACCTTCACTGATAGTATATGTGCTTGCTCTGCTTACAAGTACCTTAGTCATTTTGCCTGACTTAGACAGCAGCTGAGATGAGCGGATTTTTATGCTAGCTAATGTATTGTATCCCATACTATATCCTTGAAAACTTCTGTGCTACTTTTGATTGTGTTGGCAACTCCATTTGGAAATCTAATTTTTGGAAAACACTGGGTAAACTCTACTGTCTTGATATCCTTGCTTTGCACTATTTTCTTTCCAACCATTATAAATCCCTCATCAGACAACTCCATTACTAAAAATGAGGTTCCAAAGTACAAGGCCTTTCTAGCTCAAAGACCACTGCTTCCAAAGACCCTAAAACCAGTCAAATCTTCATTGCTAACTCATCAAGTCAGTTCTATTCTATTTATTATTTATGGTGATTAGATCTGACTCCCTTTTTAGCTAGGACAGTTATTTCAGCTAGACCCATCGCTGCAAAGTTCGGTTGACACAAAGGTTGACTCATTTATACAAGAAAAATATAAACTGGTAGGAGATACAAAATAAATGCAACAACCATTTATTGAACCACAAACAGTTTCTAGCTCAGCATTCTAGTCTTCTAAAATGAGAGAGAATCTTCCAACATGCAGAAACCTGTCAGCCTTCTTCTCCTTCCTGTATTTTTTTATTTTACTACTTTGGAGATCTGACGATATTTTTCAGGATGTGTTGGATATTTATAGCCAACCTAGTGAAAGGTCAGGTTGTCAAAGTTGTACCACAAAGGTGTATCATTCAGTCAAAACTATTGTATAAGTTTCCAAAATAATTCATTAGGAGTCATATGCAATCACGAGTGGTGTATCCAAAGTTCTAGAAGTTCTGGAACTGCTGGAAGCCTTAGCACAGAATGCAGCATCGGAATCACCAGAACCACCAGAATCATTGCAAGAGGTAAGTGCAGTAGATGTAAAACAAGTTCCAGAAGCACTGAGAACACTATAGCACATGATTCCCTCTCTTGAATTCATTGAACATGCATTCCAGGCATTAAAAATCAGTAATTTGTTTATAGAGTTAGAGGAATTTGCATACTTGAAGCTTCATCAGGAAGAGGAAGAGGAAAGTGACACTGAGTCACTTTCTGTGTACAGTGAGTTCCCTAGTTTTCCTTTTTTTTAGAGAGATACTTCCAAGTCATAATAGATGGAATGTGGCTACAATGGTATTCTGATGACAATGGTGAACACTCAAGGCTTTGTGAGAAAGAGAAAGGGAAAGAAAGCAATGCTTTAAAGTTAGAAGAAGTGGAAAGTGTGGGTGAGCTACTTCCTTTCTACAGTGAGTTCCCTATTATTCATATCTCTACATAACCCTTACAAGTCATTATTGATGAGATGGAACCACATTGGCATTCTGATCTCAATGGTAAAAACTCAATGCTTTATGAGGAAGAGAAAGGGAAAGAGAAAAAAAACAAGAATGCTCTCAGAATAGAAGAAGAGGAAAGTGAGGATGAGCAACTTTCTATCCACAGTTGGTTCCCTTTTTGCCTATCTCTAAGGATCTCTTCCAAGTCATTACAAATGAGATGGAACTGCAATGGCAATCTGATCACAACAGTGAACCCTCTATTTTTCTTATTTTCATCATCACTCATGAGCATGTTATAGATGAGATGGACATGGATATTCCATCCTCATGTATGTATTTTCTAGTCTGTTCACACATTATTTATTTATGCATTCCCTAAGACTCTGAAGAGCTAAGAAGAATACAAGCCATGAGGACTGTGCCGGAATCCATCAGTGTATATGTGAAGCATCAAAGAGAGCATCATTAGCAATTATCATCTTCAGAAATGTCAGCACAGTAAATCCCCTCAAATAACCCATCTGCAGCTCAAGGTTCATCATATTGATTCCTGTCTTCAACTTTGTTTGACTCACAACTTGACAGAGCCCATCCACACCAATCATCTACTTGGAGCCCTGAGAAGAGTGTGTGTTACTGGAGTTTCCTTCCTATCTGATATCATCTCTAGTAAGATTTTCTTCCAGATGGATCACAGACATCAATAGCTGTCTACTAGAATCCTCACTGGAACCATTGGAGACTCCTTCAGAACCATCTTCAAGCTCTCAGCCCATTCTGGTTTCATTGAGATGCTAAAATGCCACCTCTATATCTTTTCTCTCTGATTATGATTCTGGTATGTGTATTAATGTGGTCCCTTCCTTTAAAATATATCTTGAGAGCATTTCCATGTCTGTTTATCTTTTAAGGATGTGTCCAGCCTGGATCTTCATTGGAAATGGCTTCTGTGAAATTTTGTAAACTGTGCCAACCATCTCTAACACATTTCTTTATGCTCAAACACCAAAATATCACTGCAATCTCACTTCTTTCTAACACTCTCTATGAAGGTATGCATTTCACTTTCACTTGTGTGATTTGTTTCACTCTTTCTACTTTCTGTAACACACAGCACAGTTAGTGACGAGCGGAGCGTGAAGTTACCTTGGTCCAAACGAGTTCAACAAGTGGAGGGCGAGGTAATGAGTAGAGGAGCCTGCTAGGCAATGTCTACCACAGTCTATCTCAGAAGATAAACTGAGACTCGAGGTGGGCTCAACCGGTCTCCGATATCCAGGTGCTGGCCGCTGGAGCTCTCGGGAAGTATCACTAGAACTATGCTGATATTGTGTAGAACTAGCTTAGGGAAAATACATGGTAGAAGTACAGAGTATATATACGGTAGGCCCCTGGTCTGTGTGAGTAAGGTAAATGATATAAATGGAATAAGGAGATGGGAGTCCGAAGGACGACCGTGCTCCATATAGTCCGTCCCAATAATGCGGAACTGCGGGATGTGGCAGTGTGATCTAAAAGAGGAACACCATGCAGATGGAAGTCTGAAGGAATCCCGTATGGAAGCAGAACGAAAGGAAGAGGCTAAATATAGAGTGGAGGTAGGGCGCCGTGTGAGTACATAAACAATAGACATAAAAGGAGAAACTATCTGGAGGACGACTCCAGTACGAATACAACTCCATAGAGTAAGAGATAGAGTCTAAAGAGAAACAAGTAAAGCAGAACAATAGTGTAAGCATAGTACCAAAGGAAAAAGTGTACCCCCCTAGTAGACAGTAACACTTTCCATCAAGAATGCATCCAGTCTACATCCTCATTGGAGACCTATTCCATGAATCTGTCTCAGATGTGGTTCAAGTGCCATTGGTCAGGGTGGCTGAGGTTCAGGTTGAAAGCCTGGTTCCCAAACACACATCTTATGAACATGAGCTTGAGAACCCTGTGACTGATCCGACTGAGAGTAAAGATGAAGGCCTCAATACTGACAAGTACCAGCCATCAGAGGATGAACCATTCCACCCACAAAAGAAAGTCATGCATGACTTAGAGGATGAATATCAATACTCTGACCCTGAGTCATCTATGGATGCAATATCTCTGATCAATAGAGATCCCTTGAAATGAACAGATGATGTGGTCAATCATAGGGCCCAGTACAGTAAGATATCTTCTCACATTTTGAGTCATACTTGGATGAAAAATCTTGTCATGGTCCCATGCAGAGTGCATCATTTCCAACCCTTCTATATGGGCTGCTGCTGTCCAAGAGATTGACAGTCTTGAGCTGAAAAACTATGTATCAGGGAGTATAATCAATCTCTTTCTTTTGAGTTCTTGGTACAGGTCCAGGAAGAATGCCTACTGTCACTTTGTGGATCTCTTCATGACATCATCTTACCTCCCTCCTGAACCGGAAGAGATAGCTGTAACGCACAGTAATGTGTTGGCGGAGCATGCTGCGCTACAGGTTGAAGAAGTGTAGTGAGTAAGGACTAAAGGGTGACGAAGTAACACTGAAGGACAATGCCTAGCTTGAGAGAAATGCAAGCCTAGGCAGGTCTCTCCTATCCTGGGTACGAACAAGGTGCTCACTAGGGACTCAGAGGATGATCTAGAAACAATGCTGATATTGCATAGAACTAGCTTAAGGGAAAATATAGGCAAGCAAAGTGAGACTATATATATGGTAGGCCTCTAATCCATGTGAGAGATAGAAAGGAAATAAAGGAGCGGAAGCCTGAAGGTGTTCCGTCTCCATCTACATATGACTCGTTGCACAGCAGTGAGTCAGATCTAAGATATAGTGTGCAGCACAATATGAAATACAAACGGAGTTCCGCAATGGATGAAGTCTAAATAAGGCATTGTGGAATGGAGTTGGAAAGGAAGTCTAAATAGGGTATTGGGGCAGGGTGCTGTGTGAGCCATAAAGAGAAAGAGATTGGGAGAATGCATCTAGTAATGTGGAGGACGACTCCACTATGAATACAACTGCATATAGTGAGAGAATGAGACGAGAGGCGAGAGAGTGAATGGAAGAAAAACAAGTAGACTGTAACATTACCCCCTTTGTATGGTTGAAGCACCTGCGAGACCTTTATTCAAATTCCTCTCCGCCATTGACTTCATAGTCAGTTGAGTTGTAGTTGTTGAGGGGGTTGTGGTGAGTTGGGCAGACTCCATTGGAGTGTCCCAATTCTCTGCAAAGGAGACAATGACAATGCAGACAGTAGGTTTGGATATGTCCAGGAGCAGTAGTGTGGCAGAGAGGACATTCATAGCATGGGCAATTGGTCTGAAGGTGACCTTGTTCATTGCAGGTGAAGCATTGGATGAGAGTAGCACGCAGAATGGGAGTAGGGAGAGAGTCTACGTCTATGGGGAAGGAAGAGGATCCAGGCGAGTGGGAGGAGCAGTGCGCCAGCGAGGGACTTGCCACAAAGTCCTTGTTATAGCGACCAGAGGTGGGGAATGGAGTTACCTGTCTCTGCTTTCCTCAATTTCCCTGAGAACATTTGCCCACAGTTTGGGCTGCAGAAGAGGGTAGGCTGAATGAAACCTTTCCACCACACCATTTGAGGTTACAATTATGGTGGAAGGGAGGTGTTGGAGTGGTGGGGTGTTCTCAAGCGGAAAGAATGTTGGAGGGTTCAGGAGTGGGGGTTCCCCTTCCGAGGGAAGGGATGGTGGCAAGAAAGGCAAGGATGTTGGGGTGGTTGGCAGGAAGAACACCAACATTTCCAGGACGAGAATCGCCACCAGATTCTCCAGAAGTGATAATAGCTTTCTCTCGGGACGATGGGCGAGAAGTTGGTGGAGGTGGGGGTGGGATAAGGAGCGGGATACAGTCAGAATAGAAGTTGGAGGACAAGGAGGGGGAGTCCGGGGTGATGGTGGAGTCATCTGCCCAGAGTGGTCTGGGTTCCTATACTCTAGGGTAATCCCAGGCCCAAGTATTCCCATTCCATGGGTGGCTGAGGTCATTGTCCAAGTAATATCCTTGAAGGTTGGTGGGTAGAGTGTTGAGAATGGGACATAGTACATGCTGGAATATGGGTCCTGGAAGTCCATGGAAGATGTCGTTGAATCCATGGTCATGGAGGGTATCCAGGATGGCGTCTCTTGACTTATGGATCAACTGCTCCATGGCAGCAGCATAGACAGGCAGAGTCCCATCTGGGAAGAGTTGTGCGTGGATGGTACAAGTGGTGGCATATGTATGAAAGATGATGACCAGAGATTTGAGAATCGGTCGATCTCGAAAGGTGGGAATGTTTGGGATGGCAAGCACGGCAACAGGGTTCTCAAGGGTCGAGGCATAGAGGATTCAATAAGATCATTCTGGGAGTCAGTAGATGTGGACAGGGAGTTGGTAAGGGATGACATTGAGCAAAGAAAACAACATAAGCAAGGTGGTAACATGATAGGAGGAGTGGGGGCTTGACTCAGAGACAGGTGGTGATGGTTTAGGATGGGGGAAAGGCAATGGGACCCTGGCTTTATATTCGTCCAGGAGGTCCACAGCATGTCCTGGATTAGATTCAGGTTTCCAGGTGTTTTTAGAAGATGGATAGCCTTTCCATGAAATGGGATAATGGTGGCGGCAAGTGGAACCCTGGTAGGAGAGTATTTGGTCAATTTTAAATTCCTCTTCTCTGTCTATTAGATCTGGCAGAAGCAGAACAAAATTTGGTCCGTGTTCTGCAGTCTCTCTATAAGGAGTAAGGAGGGAGGTATGGAAGGTGTTGTGAATTTTCCAAGTGCATGGTAGGTGGAGTTTGTATGAAACAGGTGATATGACTTGTGTGATTTCAAAGGGACCCTTGTGTTGAGGGGTGAGTTTATGAGAGGGATAGTAGAGTCTTAGATTATGGCCCTTGAGCCATACTTTATCTTCAACTTTCCAGGGTTTAAATTTTGAGGTTATGCGTTCCCTCATGTAGTGTTGGGCTTTTTCGTGGGCGGTGGTGGCTTCCTTGCAAGCCTCATTGAGGTCTCCAAGGCATTTTTCTAAGGTGGGTAGGAAGGTGGTGGTTTTGATTGATGGGTAGGCCCACAGCTTGTACCCTAGCATGAGTGAGAATGGAGTCTTTCTTGTTACGGAATGGATGGAGGAGTTGTGACAATACTCCACCATTGGCAATAGGTCAGACCATCGGGTGGCATCTCCTTGGCAAAAGATCTGAAGATAAGTTTCCAATTCCTGATTGACCTGTTCCATCTCTCCATCAGTTTGCGTATGGTAGGCAGAGGAGAGGAGTGGATCATACTCAAGGAGTCTGGCCAGTTCTAGAGTGAAGGCCGAGGTGAATTGTGGTCCGTGGTCCGAAATAACCTTATTGTGGAGTCCAAAGTGGGGAAATACTTTTTCGAAGAAGAGCTGTGCAACACCCTCAGCATCCACACTCTTATGTGTTGGAGTGAAAATCACCCCCTTTGTAAGGCCATGGTCAACCATGACCATAACTGAATTATATCCTTTG
The DNA here is from genome assembly GCA_038093095.1 of Boletus insuetus. Classification (NCBI taxonomy): domain Eukaryota; kingdom Fungi; phylum Basidiomycota; class Agaricomycetes; order Boletales; family Boletaceae; genus Boletus; species Boletus insuetus. Next base: position 582 of record JBBPRQ010000539.1, on the reverse strand, counting down.
GACGGCAGCAAGTCTGTGATGAGATTGACTGAAAGTGTGGAGAAGGGGCAAGTGGAAGCAACCGGAAGGGGGGTAAGTGATGGTATAGTGGGGTGAGTGTTGACTTTGTTGGCCTGGCAAATGGCACAGCCCTGAATGAAGCAGCACATGAATGCAGTGAGGCCAGGCCACCAATAGTCATGTTGTACCATGTTGACGGTTTGGTAATAACTGCCATGACCACCCACAGGTGAATCATGGATTATGTGAAGAAGATCATTCTGGTGAGCTTCAGGCCCAAAGGCCTGATCCTTGGAGTAGAGTAATCCATTGTTAAAGCACCAGTCGTGGATGGAGGAACAAGAGAGTCCCAAGGTACCCTCATGGAGTTTCCTCAGTTGGTTGATAACAAAGGGGTCAGAGGAAGTGGATTGTGTAATGGTGGTTTGGAGGTTGAGGTTGAGTCAATTGATAAAGAGCTCTCCTGGAAGTAGGGTAACCTTGGTGTTATTGTCCAACATATCCAGGGCGTCCTTCTGTGAGAGAGCATCCGATATTTAAAGACTGTAGCATAATTGGTTAATGCAGTTCGCTCATAATGGA
>JBBPRQ010000538.1:0-22713 GCA_038093095.1 Boletus insuetus | reverse complement strand
ACCCAGTGATCGTACTATTAACTACTTATGGTTAGTCATAGCCTCTAGCATAGCTTGGTCTGTGCACGGTCTCTCATAGTATATATAGTCGTACTTATAGTAGTACAGACCTTAGTCTTATTCACCTGAAGTTTCCCCTTCATCGAAGTCCCTACTAGGGCACAATCCTACTATTGTCATAAACCTCTATTGTCTAGGATCACATATCCTATGAGCTCGATATCAAGTTCCTTCGTAAGGTACAGTTGGAATAAGGTATCGTTACATTGAAGACCAAGGGTCGTTACACAAGGCAGTGGAGTGGGGGTGAGGAGCATTTGGAAAGGGGTTGCATTAATGGACAAGGAGCTGCAGATGGCTGTCATCCAGGTCGCTTGGATAGATTGCTTGAATGATACCACCCATAAAGTGAGTGAAATTTATGCATATTGTCAGGTTTGTGTGCTAAAGGTCAATAGTTACGATATATTTATTGCATGTTTGAGCTGGTCAAGTCATATGTGGTCAAGTTGAAAGCTGCAACCCACTCACTACATTCACACAAAACCTTGCTACAGTCAAAGGTATGTTCTCCTGTCTTTGCTGGCTTTGATCACTGAATAGAACTCATATACCATTAGCCATGGCATTGTGCTTCATGAACCTTGTTATTAAGAAGTCTGACAACAATGTCAAGCTCATTGTCCTCAACAAACTTAATGCATTATGCTTGAAGCATGGAGCTATATTGAATGGGCTCATCATGGATGTGCTGCAAGTTCTGTCTAGGCAAGTTTGATCTACTACTAACAATTCTCTCTTCTTGACCTATGATATAATGCTGACATGGAAGTCCACTAGAAAGTGATGAGTGTCATGTTAAATATGATGTCTACCCAGAATGTTGAAGAAGTTGTCTTGTTCCCCAAGAAGCAGCTTCAACAGACACAGAAGCATGATTATGACAAAGTGTGATCATCATTTTTAATGTGAACTATGGTGCTAATGCCCTTTTCATAGGCATCAGAGTATCATCAACTTTTAATTCAAAGCATACACATCATGGTGATCAAGTTCTCTGAGGTAGCTGCAAGTGTCATTGAACTTCCTTGGAGACTCCAACAACCCCCAATCAGCACTGGTTAAGATGTATGGCTTTGACATTCTCCTTGGTAGATTCTGGTTTGTATCCATTTGAGCGTGCCCATAATGACATCCACCAAAATGTTCTTCTTGTGAATTAAACACCCAATACCTTGCAAAACCTCTGCCTTGACTTTGCCACCTTGGAAGATCTTAAACTCATTGAATGATCTACTATCTAAACCATCGCTCCGTATTGATTCCAGAGCATCAAAGCCACGATCAAGGTCTCCTCAACAGAAACTGGTGTCTTTTTTGGAAGCATCCTCTGGAAGGGTCCTAGTCTTGCAGAAACCTATGTGATTTTGAACAACATCCACATCAACATTATGAAGCACATTAAATCCACCTACTACTACAATGAAATCAGATACTTGAAGAAGTTTTCTGTTCTTGGTCTTGTGATGCTGATGACATGGTGGTCCTATTAGAGTAACCAGTACTTTACATGGTCATACTCAAATACTGCACCACTTAGATTGTGCTGCATAGACTATAGTATTACAAGCCTGTTCTGCATTAAAGTTACATTATCAGTAATCTTTACTCACACATGTGGTGACCAGCCTTTTTAGGTTGATAGAGCTATTGTGTCCCAAAACATGGGGCCCACCAAGGCAAAGACTAAGCTTAAGGCGACACCCCTTCACAGCCCCTCACAGCCTCTGTGAGTCCAATGTCTGGCCACTGAAGTAGTTTTGAGTGACTAAACTATGTGCCACAGCTGTTGCTTGCTGTCCACCCTATATTACATACTAATACTCAACTAAACATGCTAGGTATCCGAGCATTCAAATCCTTTAGCAACAGCCTTTTTTTTTTCTCTTGGCCTTCTAACTCTCTCACTTAGTATTGCAAGGAACCAGTGGCCCCCAAGCAGGACCAGTCAATCCATTGTTGCCTCACTGATCCCAGACTCTCAGTCAGGCTCAGAGGCTCAGGACACCTTGTCAATGTGCAATGTGATTAAATGCTGGTATGAATGGGAGTAGAGCAGCTGAAGGTGATTGGTCAAATGCTTACAGGGCTATCAAGGACTCCCTGCCCCATAATGACAGTGCTGGAAGGTGAGCCAGTGAATCTGATGGCACCAACCCCAGCCAGGAAGATTGTAAGAACTAGAAAGCAGAATATGAGGAACACCAACAGTTTATCCCAAACATGTTACAAGCTCAACATGTGTTGTACACATCAGAAAGAAATCCCTCTGCCTTGTCATAATGCAGGCAGTTCTGCACCTAGTGTTCCCACTTGTGCACCTATTCCAGGACCCTCAGATAGTTGGTTTGAATTCAAACTCAACTCACTTTCTTGTCCCATATATGTCGGCTTGCAGAATCTTGATACATATCAGAAGTGTTAAAAGAGGTCACTTTCCATAGTAACACCCACAGCTGCTAATCACTGTCAACATGCTGCCTGCACTGTAACAACTATACCTTTCCACACAGAGCAACATTCTCACCCCACCCTCATTTGACAGTGTACTCTGTTTAGCAAGTTGAGCAAAGTTTCTGAAGAAGAAGTGGATGAATCCTGGAGCAATGGCAGACAGTTGGATGATGATTTGTGTGACCAATCTGGGAATGGTGAGTACTATGTTGTCCATACTACCAATGACAATCTGATGCAACATATTTCAGGCTCAGACTTGCACAAAGATTCTGTTGATGGTACATTTTTCAATCTTCAGGCTGATGATAATGCAATGCAAGGTATGATTATTATCATTACTTTCATCATTCTGTACCACTACAATGGGGTTAGCAGACAATGAACACTGATCTGATGGGGGCCATCCCATCAACCAAAATATATCTGGGTTTGGCCATGAATGTCAATCTGAACCTGGCAATGCTGCTGCTGTGGCCAATTCAGAGCATAAAGAACATGATGCTGTCTCCTGTGAGAGTAATCAGCCATGCAATTAGCAATCCATCCCTGTTTGTTGATCTTTCAATTTTCAGAACAATGTAATCAGGCTGCTCTAGAATGTTAGCCCCCAGAACCATTCTTTGTTACTTGATAGGCAACACTTTGATGATTCAAATGCTTAGCAAAATCCTCCCACTCTGCACCGACTGTCTTCCCAGACTGCTCCTCACACCTCAGATTTGCACCATTCCATAGCTTGTCAACCACAGGTGCAAGCACTACCACCATCCCCCAACTCTCATGTAAATTTCCAAGACTTGGTGAGTGATAGCAGACAGGTTTCACACTGTGCAGGTGATGAACAGGTAAAGCTTCTTAAATATTCTATTTCTAGTCTATTAGCTCATTTTTTGGATGGGGTTATAGGCAGGTATAAGCTATGATGTATAGGGAATTGCATGGGTATGGGTAACCCACATGGTATTGGTATTCTTATTTACACAGGTATGGGTATGGGTCACAATTTTATGACCTATGACAAACCTACATCTATATCTACAGTACCTGTGGTACCTGTCACCACACTTGACTCAGGTGGCACTGGCTTTGCACATCATGCCCTGGGATCATCTGGGATGATGGAATAATGGTTTGGATACCTCAGGTATGTCTACTATTGTTTGATTACATTTTCAGTGCTGACTTGCCTTGTACTCAGCTAGCATGTCTGTTTTGACTCATTTCAAGTCATGGTATGTGGTGCTCATTGTGGCACTCATTCTGCACCATTTTCCATCCATTTGGATGCCATCCACATTGATTCTGCACTTGCAATTGTGCTCAATGTCAGTTCTTGCCTCCTAGACCTCCATTTGGTCTCCTAACCCTATATCTCAACATAGTGTGCTTGTTTCAATTCCATTCTCGTTCCTGTTGCTCCTATGGTCTATCCCATCATGCTCACTGCTCTTGACAACATTTCTGCAGTCTGAATCAACATTGACGACCTTCAACTCCCTTGTGCTTAGCTAGTTGTCCATTTTGACTCATTTTGAGTCATGGCATGCTGTGCTCATTGTGGTGCTCATTCCACACCCTTTCCCATCCATTTGGATGCCATCTGCATCCATTTCACACTTACTTAACATTGGTTCTCACCTTCTGGACCTCCATTTGGTCTCCTAACCCTGTATCTCAACATAGTGTGCTCATTTTGATGACACACTTGTTCCCATTGCTTCAATGGTCTATCCCATCAGGTTCACTGCTTTCAACAATGTTTCCACAGTCCAAATTGGCATCGATGACCTTCAACTCCCCCTGCTTGCCCCCATCAGCAAAACCCTAAGTTTGTCACAGGTTTTCTCATTATTGACATATGGTGATAGGTTTCATCATTATTGACGGCTGATAACAGATCATGACAGATAGTGACAGATCATGACAGCTCATTGACATACATAGTGTTTTAAAGTCCAGTCCAGGACTGGTGAAAAGACTGGCACTAGACTAGACTGGACTGATCATGCAACTGGTTGCAGCTGGTGCACAGCCACACATCCTAATTAGTACTGTCATCCCTAATTTGTTCAGAATTTCTAGTAATTTATTTCAATTTTATTCATCCATATAGATTCAATAACATTTCTATGGATCTAATAATGACATGCCAGCTTAAAATATGCATAGCTCATGACTGTGTGGTCCTATTTGGGTGAATATTAGGTCATTAATCACTCTTATCTATATCTATGGCAATAGTCTCTTCTTACCTCATGGTATCTAGTGACTATATTTACAGATAGTATAGCCCTTTACATAGCTTGGTCTGTGCATGGTCTCTCATAGTATATATAGTCATACTTCTAGTAGTATAAACTCTAGTCTAGTTCTCTTGTTTGTTCCTCTTTTAGTCCTTGTTCACCCTCTTGTTCATCTCTCTTGTTTTTCCTTCTGTTCTTTCCTACTTGTTCTAGTCTCTTATTCCTATCCTTGCTAATATATTAGAGTCCTTGCCTAATTCCACTCATAGCTTAATTGTGTCCTAATGACACATGAGGTCTTATAGCTTGATAGACCAAGAGTCATTACATAGAGCATCCATTAGCCCATATGCACAGTACCAATGCATGCAAGGTTGAGACTATGCTAGATGAGATGATCAAGTTGGCCAACTGCAAGAAGGGTTGGGATATATTCTTAGAAGGTGAAAATACATCTGAACATCCAGTAGATAGAGTATTATATGTATGTGCTTTCATCCAACCTTATTCAAGAGGTCACTGAGTACAGTGAGAGCATGGTGCGCTGCTTAGTATTTTGCAGTGGTTGCTCAAACCTTCACATCAACATTTTTCAAGCAGTTCTGTGCACATGTATTTGCCCCCTACCCTCATATGAAGCAATCCTTGAATTTGAGCATGTAAGACTGTGACTGAAGTGCCTGACAGAGCTCATTCAGTGTGTCATGAGGCTGTCCTTTATGGAGTTTCCATTCCATTTGCTCCAAAGCCTGGTCACAGGCCATGTGGCAGGCAATGGTAGATGGTAGTAGGAGAGGAAAGGTTTCAGGACATTGAAGCAGATCAGAGGAAGCAACCCTGCTTGATTCTTCTGCCATGTCTCATAAACTCACAACTCCAGGGATAAAAGTAGCTGTATCTTTACCCAAGCATCCATGCATCACTTGAGGGCATTGGCTCATTGCTGGAGATATGCCTTCTATGTATTAGTGGCATGCTCCCCAAGCTTTACAGCTTCCACAACAAGACATTGCCTAAAAAAAAAACATACTTCTGTGAGAGGAAATGTACTTATTGTTGATCTTCAAGTTCAATTCCAGTGTCAATGAGAATGCTTGGTGTGACCATTCCATGCAGTGGAGGCTGATTAGAATTGTTAACAGCAATGACATCATCTTTGGCAAGTTGCAACCAAATGCCTACCATAGTCACCTCTAGTGCCACATTAGTCTGATCTGTCAGAGTGACAAGAAGAAACATACCAGTAACTTTCACCTCAAATGGATTGGGCTTGGTCATGTTGTATTTCTACTCATAAACCTGTTGTTCTCAGTTAGCTCTGTGAAATCTTCATGGTGTTCATTCTACTCTGGGATTGCTTCTTGTATTTTGCATAATATCATCAGTCCTGTTGAGCAATCAGACAATGCACCCAAGTCCTCCATCACTTATCTAAAGCAACAAGCTTCTTCCAATTCCAATTCCCAAAGTGATCATTAATGACATCCTGTTGAGATCCAGGACCCATTTCTTTTGTACTCAAAACAGCTGGATGAATGCTGCCCCAGGCACACTCTGGACTTTCACCATCAGTTCACCCAACACCTTGAACAATGTTGAAAGAAAAAAGCCACTGGCACTCAGTGTGGGAAGATGGAACTTCAGGACCAGGAAAGTAATGTCCTTCAATGTTTGATTAATATGCCACATATTGGGGACACATTTCATTCGTTTCCATAAGTGCTTATGACATTCACAAGCAATGTTGTACAATATTTTTAGAACTTGAAGAGGTGTAAAGCTACACAGTGCAGAGAACACAAGATAATCCATATTGATATATCCAGATGAATGTATAATCAGTATCTTGGTGGACGTTCAGTGAAGTGCCTTATTTTTCTCCTTTCTGTAGATCCCCCACACCACAAGGGAACTTGAAACCATGCTAGGCACAGTCTACCATTCCAATAGCTGTTGCAGCAAGGCCAGTTGTTGACTTTGAGTCTGCTGCATTTGCAGCAGTATGGCCTGCACAGCTACTTTTCTACCATTTAGAATTAGTTGGTAGGGCCTCCATTCAGCTTGAATTAGGAGTGTCAACACCTACTGGCTGTGGTTCATTGAGATAATCTTTAAGGTACAACTTGTATGACAGCTCCTCCACAAAGTATGCCCATCCTCATCTCAAACCAGGATTGGCCTCATTACTTGACACTGTTTTGCATTTGAGGCAGAAGTTTGCATCAATGGCCACAAAAAGACCATAAAGCCAGCTGCCAGAAGCTAGCAGTAAGTCCACAATCATGTATCAATTTTGAGAAATAAGTGTACTGCTTCTCTGGAGGGGCTATACTCCACCCTGCCATCAGGTTTCTACTGGGTTGAGGACACCCTGGGCAAAGTACAGCACAATCCCCTTCCTGAGTGGCTTCTATGCCAACATTGTCATGCCCATGACCTGTGCGTTTCAGCATCTTCAGGTGCCACCATTCTTGGGTGATTCTCAGAAACTGCTCATAGTGCTCCTAAGTTACATAAGTCTGTGGTAAGCCAGGTTGCAAGAAATACAATCCCATACCTTGTGCTCTACTTTTCCCACTTGGTCTGACATATGCATCAGGGCATTGTAATATTCATAGGTGGAGACCTTTGATTCAAAGGATAACAAATGAAACTGCTTGAGAACTGCAAATGATGCAGCCATGTGAGGTTTGTCCGAACTTGCTGGAAACCAATGTACACATAGCAGTTGTTGTGATGTTTGCTCAGCAAGCTTGTAACCACAAAAATCCAGACCAACAGAATGAACACCATTGGTGTGAATGATAATAAAGTCATTCTTCACCATGGAGATTGGCCAATAACATTTCATGCCATGTGGGTGACCCAGTTGTATCCTCAAACCTAGATCTTTCAGACTCTTTTTCTTGAAGAACTTGCTGTTCCACTTCTGAAAACTGTTCAGGAAAATTCTCTGAGAAGTCAGTCAAACCTACCTAAATGTGATGCAGTGGTGTTACCTTAGGCCCCTGGAGTAGGCAGCTTGTACAAAGCATATTGGTGCTGAGACAATCAGAGCATCACAACACTGCTGTTATCACCTTGCAATGGGCACAAAGAGTGTTACAGACTACTAAGGGGGTACTCAAGGGGGTACTCATTTTCTTTCACTACTCACACTCACTCTCTCATCCACAGACTCATTCTCTCACTATTCTCACTGTACACAGTTGTATTCGTAGTGAAGTTGTCCTCCACATTACCAAATATGTTCCCAATCTCTTTTTCTTTCTGGCTCTGACAAATAACAACAATTCTGTGTTCCGATCCTGGAACCCCTATTCCGGAACCACTTCCAGAATATTCCCACACTCTTCTGAGCTCAGAAACACCAGAACCACTTCTGGAACTTCCTTGGAAAGCATGGAAGCACTGAAAGTACTACATCTCATTCACTTAATCATTATAATCTTCTTTCGGGGTTATCATGGCAATATTGTAGGTAACATAATATGAGTGTGCCTTCACCCATAGCATATATATATCCTATATCTTGCTCACAAGCACCTCAGTCATTTCCACCCATCTTAGGCAGTGGCTGAGGTGAGTTACTTTTACTTACTGGTTTTATCCCTAACTAATGTACTATAGTATTGGGCAATTCCTGCCCTCTCTTAGACTTTGTTAGGCTCACACAGTGCCCCACCCCAATACCTTATTTAGACTTCCCTTCTGACTCTGTTCTGCATTGTCTTATTCAGTCTTCTTTCACTGCAAAACTCTGTTCATATTTCATATTGTGCTGCACACTATATCTTAGACAGAATCTCGCTGCTGCACATCAAGATCTACTTGTATGGAGATGGAATACCTTTGGGCTCCCACTCCTTTATTTCCTTTCCTATCTCTCACATGAACCAGGGGCCTACCATATAAATAGTCTTGCTTTGCTTGCCTATATTTTCCCTTAAGCTAGTTCTATGCAATATCAACGTTGTTTCTAGACCATACCTCCGAGTCCCTAGTGAGCACCTCATCATATCTAGGATAGGAGAGACCTGCCTAGGCTTGCATTCCTCTCAAGCTCAGCATCGTCCTTCAGTGTTTACTTGTCACCCTTCAGTCCTTACTCACTATGCTTCTTTGACTCATATCACACCACACTTTGTTAATACATCACTGTGCGTTACAAAGAGTCTGATTACCATATCTTCCCTCCATCCATAAAAGCTCATCTAGAAACTGCTCTCATTTATCCTGAGCCCAGACCAAAATGGGATTATCCTGTTGAACATTGTTCACAAGGATTGAAGCTAAATATTATTAAGTTTACTTACCAATGCATATCTTCTCTGTGTTTCTTGGCTGAGAATATCAGCGTCAACTCCAGGTGGGAATGTGTTGATGCAATTGGAGTAGATTGATTTGAATGTTGTATGGTGCACATCAGGTACTTCTTTCAGAGGTATCTTCTTATCCTTTAGATTCATAGAGTACATCCTCTGATTCAGACATAGCAAGCCACCTGGATCCCTGTGCACTTTGGTGTAATGTCCCAGTAATCTAGTCAAGCTTGGCCTTCGGGCATGTATCTTGAACCCTTTGAGGTCCTTGAAATGGAGGTCTTTTGTGGTGATGGCTGTGGTTGGCTATAACAAGACTACAAGTTGGCTTAGGCCAAGGACAACATACGGTGAGCATCAATATCCACATATCCAAGCCAGAAGCCTCTTGCTGACTTTCTATGTCCCTAGGGCACATAGTAACTTAATGCAATGTTTAGAAAATCCCTGTCAATAGTGTTGCAACAGTAGCACAACATATGAGTCACTGTGCATGTGTAAAGATCATGTGGCACTTACAAAGTCCAAGAACTGCTTACCAAGTTTGCATCCTCCAGAACCACTTGCCACACCTGTGTTGCCACTAGGATGCACTTTGCATGAACCCTGAAACCAGGCTTCCAATAAGGTCTGCATGCAACATTATATTGCAATGCTCAATCCTCACAGATGTGCCACTGGAACGCATGTGAACTGTTGAGAATGTTGAGCCATTGGTAATGTCCAACTTTCCTTTCTTGCAGGTCTTGAAAAAATTGCCACTGCAACTCAAGCTCCCAAAGACTTTAAAGCCTCTGAGTTGAAGGCTGTTATACTCTGTCCGTTTCATTCAAACTGTCTGTTACTCCTGCTTATCTTTTCCATTAGCATGACTCCCAATGATTCCATCCCTCATACCTCTGACAATGCCCCTGGTTTGTGTTCAATATTGGTGGATGAAACCATCAGAGGTGTGCAATCCCATTATTCCTTGATACTTTCACTGATGCTGTTGCTATCAAGTCCTTACAGCACTTCTGCAAGGTGTTCAGTTATCAGAGCAATGTGCTGCAATGATTATCAGTACAGTCCGTTCCATTGCAACAGATGCCATTCCAGTCACTGGTGAGTTTTTTAGTTGAATTCCCATAATGTGTTCCTTCATAGCTTTTAGATTCTTCCTGCTCTAGATTGCAATCTGAAATGTAGAAGAGAAACCTGGTACCCCACCCATGCCAGCCTTTCTGGGTGTCAATGTGGGTGTGAACATGGATGCCAATGCAGCTGCTGACCTGCACAAAATCCATTATATGCTGAATCATGGTTATATTTCTCTTCTAATATTCTAGCCTAACCAACAGTTAGAAAATTCTAATACTTACACCATAGGTAGCCTACTATCCAAACTACCTACCCTCCAACTTTCAATCTAATAGCTTTATTCCTTACAGAGATATTGATAAATCTCTAGTGACATACACATATTACCATTGAGTACCCAATACACAAATACTCACATTACACTATACATAGACAATTAGCCCCTAGTTAGATTAGATAATTATGTACTACACAGCTTGACCTGCACAGCATATATATCACATAACCACTTGCCTGCTTAGGATGCTGCCCAAATTGCCATCCAAGCACAGCAGTGAGTCACATTGTTAATAGTGCATTCAAACAGAATGTACAGTCATAAACCTGTGCAGGGATTTTGTGACTCATGAGTACAGCCTTGTCCAAGTCATCATCAGTTATGAGTGAGTCATGTCAAGTCAGTCTTGCCACACAGCATTCCTAGTCATTCCTAGTCATTAATGTATTCATCCAATCATATTCATACTTGGTAAGTAAAAATGACTCTGAACATAGCCTCAAAGCTGCTAAATGTAGATACACAGCCTCATGTAAAACAGTATATAAGGAGTGGAGTTTTGCCAGTGAGTCTCATATTTTTTCAATAGGAAGAAAGACTTATAGAAGTCCCCAGACAGGACTGAGATCTCTTACATACTTGGTAGCTAGTACTTAGCAGAAAACACTACCAAACATAGGAAGCTACTAAGCAGAAAAGCTCCTATCCTCTCTTATATAAGCCATTACTAAGTGGGCTAACACACAGCCACCTGTAACCTAAGCAAATCTAGTTTAGGAATACTTAGTACTTGCTGCACACATCACAGAGATCTTGCTGACATACATTTCACTTCAGTTTCCCAATAAAGAAGGTTTATAAATAACCCATATTGTGTGAGAACTGAGTGACCCTTTAGGGAATTTTTCCACACTTCATCACCTGACATAGCCACTACAGATTCCCAGGAATCTAGCTTTCTTTTAATAGGCATATATTCATAGTAAGTCCTATAATTTGTACACACAGCCAAACAATCCATACTCTCACCCCTGAATAATACTATATACAGTAGTATATTCACACCTTCAACAGCTACTCAGCTAGCCTTAGAATTACCTCACTATATTAAGTACAAATCCTTATATTTCTTTAGCTAGACACATCTAGTAACTCATTAGTTAGTATCATTAGGAATAGTCTAGAAATTCCTTATACCTTTAGAACCTATAATAGCTAGGATCAAAGCCAACCCTTTTATCTTGATTAATAATTGGGAAAGGAAGAACAACCAGGGATCCAATTAGTTAAGTTTTCTCACTCACTCAGTAGTAATATTTCTTTTATCTTCTGTTTGATCTGGTAGTAAGAGTTATCCTTTCACCAGCTTATAACAAGATTGGGCCTAGAGGATTGATAGCATAGGATTTTCCCCTAGCAAATCCAGCATCTAATTCCTGTAAGCATAACACCATGGATATTGGCACTTCTATCAGCGCCTCACCTACATGTGCCCAGGCTTCCCTCAAAGCAGCAGCAATACCCTCTGGGCATTACTCAGTCACATACAATGGTGTTGACTTTCTCTTACCATATGAAGGTGAAACTGGGCCATTCTATTTAATCACCAGAGGGAAAATGGTCAGTATTATTGCAAATTGGTAAGCAAGGTGTTACCACTGGCTGCTATGGCATCTAATCACCATGATATAGGGAGAAGGCATCACCGATGATTCATAGAGTGTGCTGTGCAACTTATCGCAGGCTGCCCTCTGGCACCACCATTTACAAAGGGTGTCAGATGATGGAACAGACAATCAACAATGGCTTGGTCCAAGTTATCTAGATGAGTAGTAGATAGTATCATGCCTTATCTTGTGTACTGCAGTACTGTTACACTGTTGCACTTCCATTCCTGTCCCTTAACTGAACCCTAGCAACATTTATGAAATAACCAGCACTAGATGCCCAACAGGACAGTGTGGCATACATTGCAATGGCACCTCACTTGTATTTTCATTAGCAATCACGCTCACTATGTAATTGTCCTATATATGCATGCTAGATATGAACACAATCTACATAGTTGTGTTTTATTTGCAATCTGGGTGGCCTGTGTATTTTTCCTATACAGTTTAGCATCACATAAGTACCACGACTTACACAATATTATGAAACATTATAGTGTACATATGCACTATTGAGTGCCTGTTGGCATCTGGCAGAGGAGTGCACATACATTGCAATACATTCACTATGTAATTCTTCTATACAGATACCAGTGTGAATGTAATTATAGTTGTGTTTCATTTGAAATTTGAGTTACCTATGTATTTCTCCTATACAGTTTAGTGTGTGTACTTGCACTTGCAACTTGGAGTAACCTGCTTTGATTGACAATACTGTGACACACTTCACTACTCACAATGAATCAACCGAAATTCTACAAAACTCCAGAAGATCATGTGCTTGCTGCACATGCCTACCATGCAAAATACTATACAAGGCTGGTGTGGTATAACAGTTAACTATGCTAGTACTTAGTACTATTCACTCTATAGTCACAAGAACCAAATCAACCAGAACATTCACAAGAAATGAATTAGCAGGAGGGGGTTGATCATGTATGTCAAGCTTACCTGCGCATACAGAGGTGATTGTTTAGGCTACAGTAGTCAGATCATGTCTCAGTACTTGGTGAACCAAAAGTGCCAGAGATATTGTCTTGGCAGTGAGCTTGCTTCCATCTTTAGAGCTAAGACAATAACTAAACTTGTAACAGTGCAGGAAAACTCCATCAAAAATCAAATACACCACCTGAGATGGATCATACTACCAAAACTACCAGCAGACCACCAACATATCCAAGCATACCTACTAGTGAGTTGATGACAGGCAACACATATCCAAAGTCAAGCTCACACTACAAAACTTGACTAGAGGTTCCTTATGCTTGTGGTCAGAGTCCCTTTGCACTGATTATGTGAAGAGCAATGACTACTCCAACATAAACAACTCCTACAATGCCATCAGAACACTTGAAGCCGAGCTACAAGCCATTTGGTGGACTACCTCATATGACCACAAGGGGACTCACATAGCTGAGCACCTTTGTTTGATGTCCTGGATCCTTGAGGATCTGGTTCTTCATGCCATGGAGAAGGAAATGATATTGTAGATCTGCAAGGTCATGGGATCTTGCTCTACCAAAGTGTTATCTAGGGTTTGTGAAATTGGTCCTACTTTTTTCATAACCAACCATATTGGATCCACAGGGTCATCATGAAAAGTCATATTAAATCAAGGTAATTAGATCCCTGGCATTATCCAACCAGTCATGAATCTCAGATGTCACTGAATCAACAAAGATCATTGATTTCAGATTCTGTTGATTCAACAGACTTTGTTGATCAAGTCTCTCTAGAAATAAAAAGGTTGATATGCGCTGAATCCAGGAATGCAACTGATCTCCTCCATCCTCCTCATTAACATGACTTAGTCCCCCATTTTGCACATGTTTTAGTGACACAATAATCTTCCTGACCTTTGCCACTACTACACCACCCTGACAAGCAGAATGTGGAAGCAGTAAAGTATGTATTTGTCTATCTCAAGGATTGGATATTGAGCTGCCTATAGATACCACCCTGTGGTTGGACAACAAAGGAGCAGAAAGACTTTCTTGAAGTGAAACTCCAGGAATATCTCAAGATTGGTGGCAAGGGATACAAGAAGTGCTGGACCACCTTATTCCAAACACAGTTCCAGCATTGGCCTGAGTGTGCTCTCCTAGATATTTCAGCAGACCATCCTCTGAGTGATGAGCAGGCTTTAATACTTGCACAGGCTTGGAAGAAGTGTCAGCGCCTGTCGTCGAACTGCATCAATCGGCTCGTCTACAAGGTAACTCACCATATATCAAAATGCTGACCAGTGGCCAAGGGACACACAATGGTTGTGTGAATGGATCCGTCCTCCTGCGTGGTCTTTAAGGAGTGGCTCTTGAGGGCTGACGTGAGAACGAAGGGGAGAACACGGCCACAGAAGCTGATGTGGCGGGTGATGGATGGGAAGATAATGAAGAAGAAGAGATTGCTTATGCAATGTACATGGGAGTTTGCGAGGCCGAAGTGCTTGAACTGCGCACTGTCAACGAGGCTTGGAAATGGCCAGACTGGGCACACTGGGACGAAGCTATCAATGCAGAGCTAAAGAGCCTTGATGACACACGCACCTGGGATGTCGTAGAGAGACTGTCAAAGGGGACAAATGTCATCGACAGCAAGTGGGTCTTCAAGATAAAGAAGAATGCAGCTGGCGAGATCGACAAATACAAGGCACAGCTCATCGCCCGCGGTTTCACTCAGGTACAGGGAGTCGATTACTACAATATGTATGCCCCAGTCGCTTGCCTCTTGTCGCTACCCCTCATCCTCGCCATCGCTGCCCGCTATGATTGGGATGTTGATGTTTTCGATTTCCACTTGGCAATCCTTAATGGCAAGCTCAACGACAACGAAGTCATCTATATGGAATTACCCCCAGGCCTAAATCAGGACAACAAAAACCTTGTCGCATGTCTTCGCGTCGCTATCTATGGTTCAAAGCAAGGTGCGCTGAACTGGTACCAGCGGTTATGCAAAGAACTCGCTGAACTCGGCCTCAACCACACAGAAGCAGACTGGGGAGTGTTCGTGGCCAAAATTGGCATGGACATACTGATTCTCGCATCACACGTCGACAACTGCACCATTACAGGATCATTGAAGGAGCTCGTCAAAGCATTTAAGGCCAAAATTGGATCACGATTCAAGATCTCGGATCTTGGACCTATCAGCTGGCTTCTCAGAATGAAGGTTGTGCATGATCATGACGCTCACACCATTTCCATTTCCCAACAGTCGTACATTGAGGTGATACTCACTAAATACAACTTCGCTGACCAGAAACTGCTCTCTTTCCCATGGATCCAAACATCCAGCTGTCGCTGACATTGCGATGATGCAGCAGGTCCCATTCAGAGCAGCGCTCAGTTCGCTAATGTACCTTGCTGTGGGAACGCAACCAGACATAGTGTTTGCCATATCAACGATCACCCAGTTCATGGAAAACCCCGGACTACTTCATTGGGAGGCGCTCAAACGTGTTTACCGGTACCTAATCGGCACAAAGAAGTGGTCACTGACTTATGGGACAGAGAAAAAGAGCCTGAGGGCTACGCTGACGCAGATGGCACATCCCAGGAACACCGGCATGCCATATTGGGATATGTGTTCCTCATCGATGGAGGAGCGATCTTGTGGAGCTTGCGGAAGCAGGAACTTATCATGCTCTCAACAACCAAGGCTGAGTACATTGCCTCAACCTATGCTGCCAAAGAAGCTCTATGGCTTCATCGTCTCATCAGCGAGGTATTCCAGCCACTCCAGAACCCTATCACACTTTACAACAACAATCAATCTGCTACCGCGCTTACCAAGGACGGTAATTATCATGCGCGTACTAAACACATTGATATTAGATATCATTTCATTGTTTTTCTGTTTTAAAAGGATCTTTTTGTTTACTATACTGCCCTACTGATGATATGGTAGCTGATACCCTTACTAAAGCTCTCCCTTCTGCCAAGGCAAAACACTTCGCATCTGAGCTCGGACTCCGTGCCACTTGAGGGGGAGTGTTGGAGTTCAATCGACATAGTCCATATTTAGTAGCTTACCTAACACGTCCATTATTTTCCGTTCGTACATAGCATACAACCTCAGTCAACTACCACGTCAACTGAGGCAAGATATCCTTTATACACTTGTTACTACTCTTACTTACTACTGTAGACTTATACTCATCTACAGGTAATACAGTAGTCGACTACCACATCAACTGAGACTTATACTCATCTACACTTTGATGTAAAAACCAACAGAAGAAAGAAAGCCTGGCTCATCGCCAAAGGCTTCTCCCAAGTTGAAGGGATTGATTTTGATCAAATATTCTCTCCTGTCGTATGCTTTGAGACAGTGCAGTGCATGCTTGCCCTCGCAGCAACTGAGGACTGGTACATCACTGGTCTCAATGTCCGATCCGCCTACTTATACGGCAAACTGGACAAAGAACTATACATGGACTTCCCTGAAGGCTTTATGTCCCCTCATCTCAAAGGAAAAGTCTTGAGACTACTATGCGCCCTATACAGCCTAAAACAAGCTGGACTAGCTTGGTGGCGTGAACTTGACAAATCCATGAAAGAACTTGACTTCACGTGTCTTAAAACAGATGCTGGCCTGTTCATCTATCGCAAAGGCAAAGAGCTCGTCCTAGCGATTATCTACGTAGACAATGCCATCTTCTGCAGCCCCAACAAACCTTTCGTAGACAAGGTTAAGGCTGCATTTATGAAGAAGTGGGACTGTCGCAACTTAGGAGAAACATGCGAATTCCTAAGAATGAACATACGTTGAGACGGTCAAACTATTAAGATAGACCAGTGAGAATACCTTGACAAAGTCATTGAGCGATGCAGTATGACTAACGCAAAAATCACCAACACCCCTCTACCTCAGGGCTACTACCCAGAGAAGAATGATCTCCCTGTCCAACTGGAACTTTGGACATGATTCCAACAGGTTATTGGATCATTACTGTATCTTATGATCGGCACAAGACCTGACATCTCATATGCAGTTACCCAACTCGCCTGCATGTCTGCAAACCCATCAGAAGAGCATCTTAACAAAGCTCTATACATCTGCCGGTACCTTCTTGGTATCCGAGACTATTCTCTTGTATACAGCAGAAAACCGGCAAGGGCATTATCGCCTGTACTGATTCTGATTGGGGACAAGACAAAGTCATGTCTCACTCGCAAACAGGTTTCTACCTGAAATTCGTGGATGGTGTGTTTTTGTGGAATTCACACTTACAAAAAACCACAGCTCTATCTTCTACAGAAGCTGAGTGCATGGCCTTGAGCGACTGTACGCACCAGGCTATTTGGATTCATCAAATGATGGGAGAACTCGGCTACTGCCTTGGTCCTATTCCCATTTGTGGTGACAATCAAGGTTCGCTCTTTATTGCACAAAATCCAGTCACCAAAAAACATTCCAAACATATCCAGATCCATTACCACTTTGTACGTGATGCTGTGATGCTATGGAAGCAGGTTGAGCTACTCTTTATTCCCAGAACTGACAATCCCGCGGATATGTTCACTAAGAACCTTGGACATGTCAAGTTCAAGGAGTTTCACTCCCAGCTTGGTTTGGAATTCAACTCGCCGTCTTAGACTGTGCGGACGTTTCTATTTTTACTTTATATTCCTCACTTTTTATATCTATGTATCTACCATATACTAGACAAGGGGGAGTGTTGAAAGGACGTGTACCTACAGTTACGTGACCTTATATTAAGTAATCATTACAAAGTGTATATAAGACTCTGAATATAATAGATCTCTCTTGACCAGCAACCGCTATCATCTCTGAGAACTCCACACCCTCCAAGGTAAGCATCCTAGAGTAGATTCCTAGGTAGTCCGTGTGGCAATGCCGGCTACCAGCTATTGCAACAGATGTTTCCATGAGAAAAGGTGGGCGCTGGGAAAGTCTGGGTTAACGTGGAAGTGGTTGTTGATTGCTGTTTTGGGGTCAGCAAGTGCGCTCAGGTCTAGAGGGGCACAGTGGGTGTCTTCTCCATCTCTGGCAGCTTTGGTGGTTGGCAGGGAAAAATGGTAGACTTGTAAGCCAAGATGCACTATGCAGAAGAAAGCTGATGTGAGGCATGCGAAAATGGCTGTGTTGCATGGATCCTGTAGGTTCATGGCTAGCCTGAATTTTTCGAGAATGTCTACTTCTAGCAAGGATTTGTATTCCCCTTCATTAATGTTCCATTTGAGGCCATGGAGGATGTGCCAAGCTCGTATAGCAGCAGTGTGGTTGGATATGGTGGAGCCTGAGTAGACTCCTGTGCAGCTTGCCAGAAATGCTGTGAGGAGGTTCTGGCGCATGGGAGAGATGCGTGAAATGATGTTTTTATGGCTATGGCACAGTGACTGGTACATATACTTTGTTCATAGTATAAGACTTGTCTACCCAGGAGTATCTAGAGTATGGGTATGATATGGGTGCTATCTATCTATGCATATCCAGAGCTGACCTGGCACTAGTGATGTGCCAGGCTAGGCTTCAAGCCCCAAGCCAGGCCAGGCCAGGCCTAGTTGAGCCAAGCCAAGCTGAGCTTTAAGGCAAGGGCTTGAGCAGCCTAGGGCTCAGGCCTCGCTGCTTGACAGGCCATGGGCCACAGCTAAGCCAGGACTGTGAGGCATTTCTCTGACATATCCTGCATCAGCTGTACAGCAAGAAAATTTAGCTATGCCCCCATATACTTCCAGCGTCATCACAGGTGAAATCAAACTTACATAACATGGGCACTAACACCGCAGGTGAAGAACCAAGCTCCAGGCCCAAGTGGGCTGTGCACCTGTCGGCAAAGCTCAGAGATACCAAGAACACAGCCACACTGGAGCTGTGTTCTCACCAGCATATCAAATCCCATGCGGTGTCGCTTAACACATCCTTCTCACCCTCTAATAACAAATCCCCACCCCCAAGCTTACCATCAACAGGCTACAAGTGCAAGAGAGTACCCACACCAACAGATGAAGAACTCAAGCTATTGAAATCAGAGTTGGGCAGTCCAGCAAGTCAGCCATCTTGATTGATCAAAGGTGAGTCTCACCACTTTCCACTCTTGCTCACTTGCTCTGATTTCTCAATGATCACTCAAAACATCACAGGCAAACAATCAACAATACCAGATGGTTGAGCAGCAGCAAGTATATTATGCAATCTCAATGGTAAGTCCATGTCACTGAGTCTACATGTGCATGCAAGCTAAGTGCTTAGTATCCACTGAATGCACAGCATCCACTGCCACAACCTCCCAGCTGCCACCAGATACACCCGGGCCTGATGGCCAAGTAAACAATGTAGCCATGATGGATATTGATAGATCATTGAAGGGTTGATGTGAGCTGCACAGCTGTAATGTTGATCAATTTTTTGATGATCCATTTGTGTGAGAGAGCAACAGCAAAAAGTGTTGCAAGTGCAAGCTATGCTCATAAGTAATCTGAAATATATTTGCACATAAATGACTCAGTCACTTGTATCACAGGAAGCATACCATCCTTGTAGTGGAGGTGTCCACTTTACAGTGCCACTTGGAAGCCAATCACTGGGTATGTTATCACTTGTGCAACATATATTACTATTTTTTACAATGTTCAGTCAGCCTGAGTACATGAAATGGGCAAAAGCAAACAACTTCGCTTTCATGCTTCCCAAGAACAGGAAGTTCCAGAAGGATGGGTTGCAAACAAGCCACCAGTCTATGCTTGAGCCCCATCTCCAGCCAGTCACTTCCAAGGAGAGAATCATACTATACACTGACGATCAGTTCCATGAAGCAGTGATTCAGTGGCTCATCACCACAGATCAGATAACTATATTATAAATCTGCATCTACTCACATGTAGTTGACATCATAACAGCGCATATCTGCCCTCAAACATCCCACATTCAAGAATATGATTAATGTATCTGCATGTGCAACAAATGGTGTGTGACTACCAAATCAAAAGGTGACATGGCAAGTAATTCTTGATATGTTCAAAGACAAAATGAAGAATTTGCATGCACGATTATTAGTAAGTGGTGTAATATGCTTTGGCAAGTCATTCTCTACTTACGATGACATAAAGTGATGCCATCCAAGGCAGAATCAACCTAACTTGCAATGCATGGCAAGCAAACAATATAGATATTTTAACACAATAGATGTGTACTTTGCAGTCACCAGATCATGGATAGAGAAGATATCAAATGTGTTATGGTCTACGAGGGGGGTACTCTTTTTCTTACATTCTCTACGCTTGCGCAGCTACACCACTTTACTTGTCTCTCTCTAGACTCTGCTTCTTACTCTATGGAGTTGTATTTGTACTGGAGTCGTCCTCCAGATACTTTCTCCTTTTTCTATCTTTCACTTACATACTCACATGGCGCCCCGCCTCTACTCTATAATTAGTCTCTTCCTTCTGTTCTGCTTCTGTATGGGATTCCTTCGGACTTCCACCTGTATGGCGTTCCTCTTTTAGATCATACTGCCACATTCCGCAGTTCTGCATTATCGGGATGGACTATATGGAGTACAGTTGTCCTTCAGACTCCCGCCTTCTTTTTCCTTTTATATCACTTACCTTACTCACACGGACCAGGGGCCTACCATATATAAACTCTGTACTTTTAGCCTGTATTTCCCTAAGCTAGTTCTACACAATATCAGCATAGTTCTGGTGATACTTCCCAAGAGCTCCAGCAGCTAGCACCTGGATATTGGAGACCCATCAAGCCCACCTCAAGTCTCAGTTCGTCTTCTGAGATAGACTGTGGTAGACATTGCCCTAGCAGGACCCTCTACTCGTAAACTCGTTCAGACCAAGGTAACATTACACTTCGCTCGTCACTAACTGCACTGTGCGTTACAAAAGAACTAGCTTTTCCCCTTGTCCCTACCATTGTGTAGAGGACACACCCCACCGCCAACATTTCTCAATTCGGTTTATTCGGAGATTCTTCTAGCCCAGAACCAGGTCCTTCTGCTCCACTTCCTCTGTTGGCACCTCCTAGTGCTAACCCATCCCCTCTTCCACGAATCCACAAGCTACCTCTCAGACATGCCTTCTTTGTACCTCTCCCTGATCGCTTCTCCTCTACCGAGGCAAAGGCGACTCACAGACAGAGGCAACGAGACTTAGCCAAGGTAAACAGGAGATGAGGAAGAGCAACCGACTATCTTGAGCTAGACTATCAACCGACACTGTTACCACCTCCTGTGGCACTTCCTCACCCGCTGCCGTCCCCTCCTTCTGATGAGGACCACCCTGCTAGATTTCATGACCTGGACAGTGATTCCAACATTGACATTGACCTGGCTCCCGAAGACAATGACTTGGTATCAGAAATAAAGGCTGGGCTCCCCGAGGACTTTACCAGGTAAGCCGAGGACTCTAACCAATGGCTTTTCTCCATGAAAGCCTACTTCCTAATCAACAATCAACTTTACATGGATACAACTAAGTCCCTTACCTTTCTCAACAAAATAAGCAAGGGCCAAGGAAAGACCTTTGTGGAAGGATGGCTGATGAAGCTTTCGAACCCGAGAGTCAAAGATAAAGACAAAACCTTTGAACAAATTACAGAGGCATTTGAGTCTACTTTCCCCCCGTATGATGTAGCAGCCAAGGCTAGGATTGACCTCTCTCAACTATGCCAGATCCCAAAAAAGCTCCCAGACAGAACCACTAGCGATGGCTTCCCTACCTATGCTTCAAGGTTCCATCTCCTCGCAGAGAAAACTGGGATCGAGGACCCTGCTGCTCTGGTGGAGTGGTTCCTTCGCAGATTAAGCCAACGCCTTGCTGCTATGGTGCTTTTTTGCGAGAAAGTACCTACTATCTATCAAGAATGGATTGATAAGGCAGGGAAGTTTTCTCAACAGCTCAGGCGGATAGACAATTTATGCAGGAAGGTCCCATATATCCCTGCTCTGCCCTCTTGAAGCTCTGCTCATGACCCATACACTATGGACGTAGATGCCGTACATCTCACCCCAACACAGCGGTCCGAGTATATGGAGAGCAACAAGTGTTTCGTGTGCCACCAGGTTGGTTGTAGGTCCGCCAACCACTCCCAATCCGGAACTGACCAGACACAATTCCATCACAACCCCCGCTCATTGCAAAAATATCGCACACCCCAACAACGATGGTTGCAAAGCACAAGAGCCATTTCCACCAATGACAGCTTTGACGATGCGACTAGGCAAGATGGTAATGAGGTCCAAGACTATATTGAGAGTCTATCAAGGAAGGACCAGGGCGCGGCTATTAAGATCCTCAAGACTGCATTCAAGGACTCAACAGATCCTGACACAGAAGAGGAAGGTTACCAGGCCATGGCTGCAGTATGATCAGCCTCGTACCAAGAGTGCCAAAAAGTAGGGATCAAGGCAGACTGCGGAGCCCAGTCTGTATGGTCAAATCAATTTTCCACCCTCGCGCCAGCAGACCTCCCCAAGGCAACCTGGGAGGAAAGTCCAGAGGATGACTCCCAAAGGATGTACCCCAGTCACAGATGGTGGGGGCAGAAGCAACCCGAGGTGGGATAACCAGGGACCACCAACACGTTGGGGGTCATGATGTGGGGTTTGGACTGCAACCCTCTAGGCAAGAGTC
>JBBPRQ010000537.1:0-22748 GCA_038093095.1 Boletus insuetus | reverse complement strand
TCTACTAGCCATGCATGACCCGGATGCCAACGTGACGACCCTGGGTGATGTAGACAAGGTGTTCCGAAACGTTGAGTGGTCATCAACTCGCTTTTGACCTTCCAGAGCATATCATTCTGGGGGTGTACCAACAAGCATTGTAGACCTGTTTGACTGTCATGGTACCAGGGTAGCAATCTCGCCGCCGCCTAAGAACATAGCAAATTAATTTGTGTTTGGAGTTGCCAAAGGAGGTCGAGCACTGGAATTGATCGAGGGTGTGACTGACCGCGTGACTGACCATGTTCGACTGGCCGCAAGTTGGCCCACGATACGGTAAAACAGAAGACCGCCAACCCCTGAGACAATTCTGCATACAGACACCGCAAGGCGAGATCGTGGGCTGCACCGCGCGGCTACCCCCGGGCCTCACAAACCCCCAAAGGTAATTGCCATTGAGGCAAGGCAGGCTGCACTGTCATACTTGCTGCGATAGAACTCGCGTAAAAGTCATGACAGTTTGAATGGAAGCATTTGATACCCCCATCATGATCCTAATCGATCTCTCCCACAGGCTTACCCTGAATTTCTTTCCGCGGATGCACTCGTAATCAAGGAGCAAAATATTCCATGCCTTTGTCATCGAACAAGATGAGATCTGCAGATATATTGTTCCGGGTTTTCGGCAGCGATATGCTGGTGTGAACCTGAATTCCGTAGGTGTTAAGTTCCGGCGCGTCTCCTGAGTTCCCAGATCGAGCCAATACTAGTATGGATGATTGTCGTCAACGCAATCCATCCACAATCCAACCACTCACTCCTCTCTGAGATCGTAGGCAGCTTGCAATATCTGTGTCTAATCCTCTATGGCAACTTGTCAAAATTGCCGTGGATCAACAGTTATAAGTAATGGCCTGCGTGCTGCTGGCAGTGGTCCGACAGAAGCCGCATGGCCATTTGACTCGCTCGTTCAAATCGATGGCAAGGGACCTTGGACGCTTGTAAGCCGTTGTTCTTGTCACTATTCGATAGCATCATTACAATACCGTATGTCTCCAGGAAATCAAAGTTAGATTCCTTGATGCCAAAGTTGGCTATAAGTTGGGCATGAAAGAAGCCGTCTTAAACAGCATCAAGAAAGAGCGCGTGGAGAAACTTGAACCTAAACGGGAGACTTGGGAGCACTGGGCTAACATCTCCTTCGAGGTGGTAGAAGACGGTGAAGCCGACATTCGAGTCGGCTTTAACGAGCGTGATGGTTTTTGGAGTCGTATTGGGCGGAACGCAAATAACTACAAAGGAGAGGTAACTCTCAACCTGGGTCGCATTGATGCTAGTCCAGAACCAGTCGGAGACAAAGATTTTGGAACCATTCTTCACGAGTTCGGCCATGCTCTCGGGCTATTGCATGAGCATCAAAGCCCGCTCCGAGGTTCGGACGTCTCCAGGAAGATACAGAGACAAGCCGGGGCCTACTCGCGAAGGGCTGGGAGCGAACAGTTGGTGGAGGACCAGATGACGAGCGAAGTGAGCCAAGGGTCGATATCAATTTTAAGTGATTTTGATCCATACTCCGTTATGATGCGAGTGATTTCCTTGTCTATATGATCAGAGCGCATGTTTAACACTTTGTCTAGGTATCAGATTGACGGCGTAACGGAAACACCCAATAACAAGCTGTCGAGGCTCGACAAGGCTTTCATCACGCTCTACTATCCACCAGACTTGACGGATTACAAGAATAACGTGGAGACAACGAAGAAAACGTTGTCCCGTTTCAAGACTGCGATACGTGACGCTGGTCTTGAGAGCGCGGGGGGGAAGATTCTGGAAGCTTTTCAAAACCCAGACTCTGTCCTCAAGTTGCCAAGCGGAGCAAGCCCGACCATGGCGGGTCGTCTCCAAGCGGTGAGAAACCGCTTCATGGACTATAACAGAGCGATGTACCTTCGTAGAAGTAAGTGCATCAGCGAACGAAAGAAACGAGGGTTAACTTGCATTGAACACTGCAGCCGCAGTAAACATGTCGAATTCTGTGGATCCTTCTGCGATGAAGCAGTATTCACTCTATCTTGGGGACTCGCCGTTTGGTCTCACAGATCCTATGCTGGCGAGACAATACGGTCTCACGGATCCCCTCAGAGACGTGGCGAATAACAAACTTTTCCAGAGTCTTGTGAAGAACATCGTCAAGAACGCCGTGAAACAACATGGAATTCCAATGGGACAGTCGATTGCAGGAGCATCTCCAACTGAAGTCGCAAAAATGATAGCGGCCATTTCCTCGCACGAAAGGATCGCGCGGTGTGTCGAGGCATATAAAGATGACTTGCAAGGCACCAAGCTGGCTAAAGAATCTGACGCTCAGGACGAAAGGATTTGAAAAGGATGCAAAGGGTGAACAGAGGTGAACGCGCTGAATCTTCTCTAATTTCGCTTTGGAGCACTTGTAAGATAGCATCACATGAACGTTCACATCCACACACCGAGTGGTTATGCATGGCGGTCACCACCGTTGTCGTACATCAAGTTGTGTATTTAGCATTGTGTCCAAAATCCCTGCGCCGGATGTCTGAGTCGCCGCTCGGAGAACGCCGACGGCGAGTTCCACGGATCAAATTTTCCGTGTGCTCCAACTTCGTTTACATGTACAACCATGTCAGATCAGTTGCGGCCCAAGAAGACTCCACCTTTATCCTACAGAATTCCCAATCATAAATTCCGATTTCTATTTCTATTACGTTTCTGTCTCTAATCGATTTCTTCCAACTTTAGGTCCATCTTACGCCAACCACTGTACCCACGTTCGGCCTTCTCGAACACAGTCAAGGTTAACATCTGGAATGTTTGCAGGGTCGCTATTCAAGCACCCTGGAAATGTCATCGTTCGGCTGGTTCTCAATCTTGGAACGCGATTCCCGTTCCGTTTCTGTCTACAATATCTGATCTCAGATTCTTCGCAGTTTCAACCATTATATTCAATGACCCCAGATCTCTATACCAACCACGATCAGGTAAAATATCATTATAATCATGTATTCCCGGAGATGTTATCTGAACATCCACAGGTCTGTTATCGTTGCTTCGACGGGAAGCATCCCTTCGGTACATGAACAACTCCGTGTTCCTGGTGGGCTTTCCTGTTTATGGTCAATCATGAGGATTTGGGCACGCGCAAGAGCACGGCGTAGTGCCAGGGTGAACTTTATTCATTTTCGACCCATGGTACATTTCTGTCATGCATGGTTAAACATTGAATTATTGTCGGATTGAAGCACCTTTCCTGGAGTGGAGCATCCATTCACCGTGCAGTCTCCCAATTCTTGGCTACAGGCTTGGCCATCGACATTCGATAGACACCACTGAGTATTGATACTATTGGTTCCTTTATCCACCTCGAAACCGCAATTCATTTGGGTCTCCGAGAATGGCCACCAACTGTGATCAACGCCAATTAGTCCGTCTTCAGATCTACAGCGAGCACCTCGCTGAAATTTCTGAAAACAAATACATCGTCACCGAAGAGTCGAGACTATGGTCCAACCAGACGGTCAGTGATTTTAGTTCTTTACTCTCCTTGTTCAAGTTCACCGGCGAATGTAGGTTATTTCGTACTTCTTCGATGCTGCAGGGCGAGACAGTCACGATAAGAGGGAATCCTTCGTGATCGCAGCGATGAAAGAGTATACCAAGTATACTAATATCAAGTTTGTCCCTTCCAAGGACCGTTCGTCTGCAAGCATACGGATTACCTTCGCTCCCAAAGACAAGCATTGGGTTGCGATCGGCACCGACGCCTTAATGGTCGACCCAGAGAAGGCAACAATGAACTTGGCGTGGATTGACCCAGACGAGCTGTCTGCGACCAACTCTGTAATCGCACTCCATGCTATTGGACATGTGCTTGGTCTCGTGCACGAGAACTTCCCCGAATACGACAAAGACTCTATCATGAGGTAAAAGGAACTCTGTCATCCGTAAAGATTTTCGCTCATCGTATCTCTCAGGTACTCCGATACCACAACTATCAATACCACCGTTAAACGTGGGGTCGTGCCTCAGCTTTCCAATCGCGACAAAGCCTGGCTTACCCTCAACTATCCCAGGGCTCCAACCGACAAGGAGAGAGGATCGGAGAACACAGACACCCTCGAACATATGCTGGACGTTCTAAAGGTCGACGGCGAATCATCATCGAAGATCCTCAAGACGAGCAATATATCAGAGAGACGCTTCCTTTACTCCCAATTCATGTCACGTAATGCACGCAATGTAGATAAAGGTATGTCGACTTCGAAATGTTTGGGGATGATGGCCCTCAATCATCATTCAGCGACCGACCAGAATACTTTGGGAGAATTGACGCGGAAGCTTCCAGACTATCCCGACGTCTTGTTGAAACTCCAATCTCAGTTGGGACCAAAAGCTGTACCTGGTCGGAACCTCCCTGGTGCACCTCCACGCCCCGCCGACGTCAAGAAATACATTCTTGATCTCCTCCGCATGCTTAGATCCTCAGGCGGATCTTCATCTCCCACCAAAACACAAGGGTCTGAGCGATTCAACGAGATCATCCCAGCTCTGTTGCAGTTCATGGAAATGGTTGGGTCTGGCGACCCCTCAGAAGGACCTGTTGAAGAGCCGATAACCCAAGAAGAGCTAGATGATCTGCAGCGACAGCTGTCGACAATGCTGGAGAGCAGTCCCAACAATGAACCTATCAACGTCGAGCACGGTATCCTCACCGAACTACCCGGTATCCGGAATATTCTCGATTGGTTTTCCCGAACGGTATCAGAAAGCCGCACTGATGTGCGCAAAATTTCTTCCAGCGTCGTCAACAAAATGCTGGATATGTTACTAAAGAGCCCCCCGCAAAACATTTTCCAAGAAGTCTATCACCTATGCTTCGCTTCGTATTATGTGCACGATGTGAACGGCACCCAGAAGAATCTTCAAGTGAAGCACCAGCAATTGTTGGAGTCTATCCTCCCGAAGATCAGCAGCCACGCAGAGATGGGGGCAACAGCGACTGTATCGAGCAATGGGTGGGAGCTTGTGTGGGGCCCAGTCATATGGAAGGTGAAGCCTAAAGACGATTCCGGCGGCCCAGATCTCGCCTGGTATATTGCCTATAATGGTTCATTCGTATGTGAGGATGACGACGAACCCAGGCCAACCTACGTCATCGCGATCGCTGGGACCCAATCAAGGTCCGTTCATACGTGGCTCAACTCGAACTTCGACGTGACCTTTCCAGTCGACTTCAAA
The DNA here is from genome assembly GCA_038093095.1 of Boletus insuetus. NCBI lineage: Eukaryota > Fungi > Basidiomycota > Agaricomycetes > Boletales > Boletaceae > Boletus > Boletus insuetus. Next base: position 17,498 of record JBBPRQ010000537.1, on the reverse strand, counting down.
AGCTGGGTATCCAGCCTCCGTTCCGACCCCTACCATGTCCAGTTACCGAAAGCAGACGTTAAATGGGGGAGTCCATACATAGCGAGGGGAACAGCGCGTACGGTGTGGCAATTGCTTACTGAAGCAGCCCCTTCGGGAGCCAAGGCCGAAGGGCAGCCGCTTCTTGATTTCCTTAAATCCGAATCCAAGTCCAACCCTGATCTACGGATCATCACCACTGGCCATAGTCTTGGCGGTACCCTTTGCCCCACCCTCGCTATTGTTCTAGTTGAAGTCGACGTGGTCTTGCGTGACCGCATCCTGACTTACCCTATCGCGGGGCCCAGTCCTGGAAATGACGCGTTCGCCAAGTATTTTGCCGAGACACTGCAGCCTATTCCTGCTCACAAGGACGATCTGAAGACCCGTAATTACCAAGTCTGGAACTTGAACATCGTCAACGCATACGACCCAGTTCCCCAAGCCTGGTGCTCCGATGAACAAGCGTGCCCAAAGCAGAACCTGCTGAACATCAAAAATATCATCCCTGGATCGTACATCAAGTCCGTCTTTTCCGCCATCATCTCGAACGCCATGAGCGACCTCTTGGGAGCGAAATTGCGTTACATGCCCCTCCAGAGCCAGATCTTTTCTCCACGTCCATCTGAATCGTTCAAGGAAGTCATGCCCCAGCACACGGAAGCGTATCACGAGTACGTTGGTATCAACCCACCACATCTCCTGGATACGCTCTCCTAGGGCAGAGGTCATCTCAGAGGAGTTGTTCTGGAAGGAGCAGCCTAGGAAAGTTGGGAAAGCTGAAGGGCGCGAGGAATTATCAGACAAAGAGTAGTTTGGTTTCTGTTGGCTGGACTAATTTAACGATGTGTCATCTCTTGTCGTTCCGAGCCGCTAAGAAGCATTGTTTCTGTTGTTCTGGTCACGTGAGATGAATGCGAGACACTGCGTGGAGGGATGAGCTAGTTAGTCTCTGCATTAAAAGCGAAGTGGAGTTCCGCCTTTTGTCTCCCTTCACTTCCGTTGCCACGTACTACCTCAAAGGAAACGTTCCTCATTGGATATCTGAAGCTGTCGTCGTGTTCATCGGGACTCCATTGATCACCTCGTAGTAGATCTAGTAGTCTGATCGTCGTATCCTACAAAACACGCCATGGTACAAAAATCGCGCACGCAATCGAACCATACACCTGGAACCTAGAACATTCCTGTGTTCATCCCGAGCAGGATACTAAGCCAGCGGCTCAGTTGTGCTTGTCACGGTCTATACGTGTGGTGTAAAATATTGGATGGTCTGCATGAGATGAGACCAGATTGCATACCTTGTCTCCCCCATCATCCTCACCGGAGAACGCTATTCTATGCTCCTTGACGAGTTGCCCCAGTTTATCGTGGACCGACAGCGCGGCAATCAACTTGGTAACCTCGGTCTCCGTTGCTCCTGGAATGGAATCATTCGTCGGTATTCCACGCTGCACCATCGTGCGGTAAACAATGTTCTTCATGATACTCTGGAATAACTTGTTCTTCGCCACCTATCCTGCAAACTGATTGATACCTGATCGCTTCAGCGATGCTGGGTCAACGTATCGCAAGACGTCGACTTCCGCTGCGTGATTTCGATCGAGAATCTGAGGCGTTGTACTTATTGAACACCACTTACGATCATAGAATGGATGCCAGTCGGTGTTCTTCTTTAGTTTCTTGTTCAACGTCTTCCATTTACTGAAACGGTCTCGCAATGTTGTAAGACGAGTAGCCACGGATCCCTTTGAGTCCCTTTCGAAGTCGGCTAACATATGGCCTGCGGTCCTCTCGTTAACGCCAGCTGTAGTCAGAGCTTTCATGAACGGTTGATGGTTCTCCGATTTCCTTAGATCAGGTGGATACATGAGTTTGATGGACGCTTGATCAACGTTGGATAGCTTGTTGTTCCACCCAATCTTATACGTCGTATCTTGCTCTTGCCACTCTTCATCGAGGCGGTATCTAACAGCGTCAAGATTAGGGTACCTGAACACTGAGTGCATTACTACTTACATCATGATCGATGTTATGTTGAAGTTCGTATAGTTCCATAGTTTTCTGTCTTCGACCTCCTTTAGAACTTGGTCATGGGTGTCCTCTTTGTAATGCCCCTCAACCAATGTCTTGTTCAGCTTCAACAGTTGTTGTGCGGCGGGACCCTGATGCTCATGGCCTAGCCCAAGAGCATGACCGAACTCATGAAGGATAGCGCCACGATCGTTTTCAGTTGGGGGACACCTATCTTCAAGCGGTCCAAGCTGCATAGAATAATGTTCGGAGCCCTTCTCGTTGGCGTCTGTTCCGACCGCGCTGCAGAACGATTTCCCCGTAAATATGATTCGTATATGCGAGTCCGTCATGAACTCGACTATCCTGAATTTGATGTTGGCGTGATCCTCCCATGTCTCGAAGTCAAAGGGGTTGTCCGAGCCGCGGGGACCGTGTTCATCTCTCGCTTTGTCCCTAGCGCTTTTCATAATGGTGGTGCGAACTGCGTCACTCTTGTTTTTCGTGCAACCTTCTTCCCAGAAGTATACTTTCAGCACCTGGAAAAGAAGACATGTGACGATCGCCACATCAATATGACTTGTGCAACCTTACCGTCTTAGGGTCACCGGAGTACTGTTTAATGGGCCACAATTTGTTCATGATGACAGCGTGCTGAACATCAGCAGGGGTATTATCCTGCCGGAACTGACTAGAAGGTGACGACGCTGCAGGAAAAACGGGCATTGCAAATGCTGTGAGGTAAACTTGGTTGAAAGCGACGGGGAGGGCAGGAGAACGAATTACTGTAAGCGCACATCTTTATGGTGTAGTGACACAAAAAAGTCAGCCTGAGGACGGCCGTGATAGGCTAAGTAATCGAGTCATATCGAGCGAATGGTTGATTCTGTAGATTTGGATTCTGTAGCGACTCTGTTCATGGGAATCTCCGGGGCACCACAGTTCCGAAGAAGTCGTCGGTCCGATACTTATCTCCTACAATTGTACTACCATCTGGATTTGGCATCAAGTAGTAAGGCCGGCATCTGTCAATGAAAAGTTGGACAAGTCTGCCGACATTGCATATTTGGGTCAGGGCAAATAGTACCTTTTTAGTTCGAGGGGCCCTGGTCCCGATCTATCTGGACAACGGAAGCGGGGATGAAGCGGCGGTAATTCAACACTCTTTCATCACCAGCTTAGGAGGCGTGCATGACAGTACATATGTACTACATAATAGTCTGATCCGAGTTGTCTACGAAGCATGCACTGGGACAAACACTGCGGACATAATCAAACCATACACCTGAAATTTGAAACGCTTCTGTCCTTGTCCCGGACAAACTACTGAGCCAGCGGTTCAGTTTTGGTTGTCGCATACTTCTTAGTTCTGTACGCGTGATGTAAACTCGGGTGCTCTGCGTGGGACGAAGCCTAATTGCATACCTGTCTCCGTCATGATCTTCCCCAGAGAACGCAACTTTATGCTGCTTGACGAGTTGTCCCAGTTCGTCATGCATCGAAAGCGCAGCGATTAAATTCGTGACTTCGGTTTGCGTTGCTCCTGGAATGGAATCATGCGTCGGAATCCCCTACTGCACCATCGTGCGGTAAACAATATTCTTCATGATGCTCTGGAACAACTTGTTCTTCGTCACCTCTCCTGCAAACTGGTCGATAATCGCTTCAGTGACGTTGCGTCAATGTGACTGGCGATGTCGTATTCAGCTGCGTGATTTCGACTGAGAATCCGAGGCACTGTATGTCCCAACGTCACTTACAGCTATGCAATGATATCCAGTTGGTGTTCAACTTGCGCTGGTAATCCACAGTCTTCCATTGACAGAAACGATTTCGCAGCTTTGTAAGACTAACAGCCACGTTATTATCCTTTGAGCGCACAAAATCATCCATCATCTTTCCGGCGGTCGTCACGTCAACGCCGACTTTAAGCAGAGCCTCCTTGAATGGACCTTTGTTTTCCGGTATCCTTAGATCAGGTGGATACGTGAGTTTGATGCATGCTTGATCGACGTCGGATAGCTTGTAGACCTGCTTGATCTCATACTTTTTCTCTTGCTTTTGCCACTCTCTATCGAGGCGGTATCTAACAGCGCTATGATTAGGTTAACCCGGACACTAGGAGTACCACCTACATCATAATCGATGATGTGTCGAAGTCCGTATAGTTCCATAGATTTTCCTTGTTGACCCCCTCTAGAACATTGTCTCTAGCGCTTTCACGGTAATGTGCTGTAACCAATTCCTGGTCCAGCTCCAACGGTTTTTGTGCGGCGGGACCCTGATGCTCATGGTCCAATCCAAGAGCATGGCCGAACTCGTGAGGGATGTGCCTACGATCCACGTCGGTGGGGGGACACTGATCTCCAAACCGTCCGAGCCGACCATTTCTGAAAGTTTTCGCCGTTGGCGTCTGTTCCAATTGCGCTTTGGAAACTATCTCCGGTAAGTTTGATTCGTATATCCGATTTCTTGCCGTAGTCCTCGGCCATCCTGAATTCAATGTTGGCGCAATCCTCCCATGTCACGACGTTAAAGAGGTTGTCTGGGCCGCGGGGACCGGATCTTTTCATTGCTTTGTCCCTGGCGCGCTTCATAATAGTGGTGCGAACTGCTTCTATCTTGGATGGCGTACAACCACCACTGACGAAAGATATATACAGTACCTAGCAAGGAAGAGCTATAATGGTCACCACGGCAAGATGATCTGTCCAAACTTACAGTCTTCGGTTTAGCGTCATACATTTTGATAGGCCATAATTTATTCATGATGACACCGTGCTGAACATCGGGAGAGGTATCGTCCTGCTGCGACTGACTAGAAGGTGGCGGCGCTGCGGGAAAATCGGACATTGCAAACGCTTTGAGGTGAAGAAGGTTGAAGGTGACGAGGGTGGCTTGAGGAGACTGAATTACTACTGCCTGTAAGCGAACACCCTTATAGTAGAACGTGTTGTCCCGAGTGAATGGTTGATTCTGCAGATTTAGACTCTGTAGCGACTCTGTTCAATGGGAATCTCCGGGCACCACAATTGCATCTGGATTCGGTAACAAGTAATAAGAATAAGTTAGGCCCATCTGTCAAGACGATGAGCGTGCCGACACTGCAGATTTGGGTTCTGGAAAATCTCTGTAGTGTGCTTTTTTGGTTTAAATTTAACCCTGTTTTACTGGTTAATTATACAAAACGTTGATAGGGAAATAACACGCACCTATCATTACATACGAAACTCGTCAATATTCATCAGCAAGACCTAGCTAGGCGTGTGCGTATTACTGCACTGCATGCACGAGTCCTGCTGACTTCTCTGGGGTCCATTTTTATTCGACCTCATTGCGTGGTGCGTCTGGGTCGTCATTGGGTCGTCAGGCCATGTTGGAAGGCGGTTTGTGTGGTCTGGGTACGTCATTAGTCATGCGTTCGTACTGCCCTCGTTCACTTGCCTAGTGTCCAGCTAGCGCCTCCCCCTCAAGTTGTTTGGACTTGCGACGTACCGCTCTCGTCGTGTTATCCGTCGTGTTCCATCAGTTTCAGCGCTGTCGCCATCGTTTTGGCGTCACCCTCAATGTCTCCCGACTTGTTTTACCGACCTCCTTCCATGGTAACTCGAGCAGGGTCGCAAAATTCTTGAAACACCCCGACGTTCTTAAAAGGTCACCAGAGATGTAATTTTCAATACGATTGGTCTGCCCGACGACGAACCCAAATCTGAAAACTCGTAAAGCAAGCAGACGTTGCATGTATGTTGAACTATGCATGTGATCACTGGTTATCTAAATCCCTTTTCTGCCACGTCAGTTGACGATTGATAGTACACCGTGAAAAGGGCATTCGCCTGGCACGGCCAAAGGCAACAGGTGTTAGACATCCTTAACTCATTCTCCTAAGTATTCCCATAACTTCTTTCCGATCACAGGATCCTGCGTATCTGGGCGTGGTTTGCCGATGCGTGCCAATAGAATGAGGTGCTACAGAACAAGATGACATCGTTATTATCGAGGACGGGCACCACATGAAACCTACGTACCTTGCCATTCAGAGACTTGCCATCGGGAATCGTTCCTGCACCTGCATACGGTTGTGTGATCGCTCCGTGTGACACATCATAGAGGTAGTAAGGCTATGATGCGAGGCGTCAACAAACAAAATAGCTTCCCAGATGCTCGAAAGACGCATACCGAGATCCACTGGAAGAAACACCCCATGTGCCGCTGCAAGTCGGTTTTGATACCTCCTTGAGATGAGCAGTGATTAATAAGTTCTCAGCCTAGCTGGAGCTCAGATGGATGTGCACCGACCTGGGTTCAATGAAGTCGAGACGACGGCTAGGTCTCCGTACCGCCGCGACAGCACGGAAGCGAAGACGACATTACCCTATAAGGACTTACCCTTCTACGCTCCGGGCCGTCTTTCATGGTGTCGTAGTTCAGACCGACGAACCAGTGGCCATTAGACGAGGTGTTGACATTCCTGGCAATATCGTCTGACGGTGATTTTGCAGTGGAAAGCAGGGAAGGAAGCACGGGTTTGGTAAAGTAGAAATGACCGAGGACGTTGGTCCAGAATTGGGGGTCATAGTCATCATTGGGGAACATGTCAATCGGTGGAACCATCACACCGCTAACGCGATATGGTGTATGAGAAAGTTGTGAGAAACGAACTCTGGGAACTGAGCTCACACGTTGTGAACAGAAGATTCTGCTGCATCTCTTGAAGTTTGCGAGATTCACGATAATGAGGTTGGCATCTTTTCCGGTGACGTTCTTAAGTCCTTTGAGGGTTGTCTCGCCTTTGGATTGATCACGGGTAGTAATCCAAACTTTGGCGTTCAAGTTGGTTAGCAACACCTAAAAGAAAATTAGTTAGACAAGAGTGGAAGATATCATAAGAGACGCGCGGATGTGTTGATAGACACTCACTCTAGCAGTCTCCTTTCCGATACCGGTCGTGCCACCAGTGACGAGTACGACTTTGCCTGTCATGTCCGGCACGTCCGCAGCTTTGAACGATGATAAGATACTCTTGTTTATGAGAGACCACAAAGCTTCCATGTTGTGTATAATGCGAAGAAACGGTAATTGAAGGACGTCCTGCCAAAGGTGGTATCGTCTTACTAAGCCTAGTGTCTCTTAGTTTATCTGGTCTAACTCGCGATGCTAATGACTGCTTTTATTGACTTGCACGAGCACCGGGACTGGCACATGGGGTATGGAACGAGGCTATTGTATTAACGCAGGCTCAGACGCGCACAGTCAACTCGCACCGAAAGTTACCGCTATTACAGGTTAACTACAAAGCGGCGAAAATCGACTCCTGGCCCTCAAGTTGAGTCCAGCGCTATTTAGGCTCTCATTCATCTTCTTCCGTGAAAAATGGTCTATCAATTCCAGTTCGTGTCACTCCCCCTGGCTCCAACAACACGGGGATTATCGGCGTTTTGGTGCAAAAGTACGAGTTTGCATGTTTCCTCGAGCTGTTCACTCGAGCTGTTCACTCTCTTGTCTGACTTGGTGAAGATCGTGATGACCATTGTCAGGTCTGTTCAGAAGAGCGCCAAATCAGTCCTTCTCCAAGCCAAAATGGCCAAGAGGATCGGGTCGACATTTGGCATCGTTGACCGCCGAAGGTGGAACGGCCAGCTGGCTTAGGCTGATAGAGTACATATGTTGCACGTGCTACTATTGCACTACAGGAATGGCTGCTCTAGGTTCTTCCACTGCAAATTTCTTCCACAACTGGTCCTGACAACGCCCTTGCTTACCCCGAGTCCCGACTCTGTCCGAGCAATCCTACGGCTGCTCCAGCCAACCAGGTCCTCTGTCCCGGTGCTAATCGTTTCAAGCCTTACGTCCCCTCTGTCGCAAAGAAGTACGTGTCAGGCTGAATGGAATAGAACTCTAGTGGACGTAAGAACTGTCAGAGATTCGAAGGTAGCAGCAAGCGGAGGGTGTGACTTGGACCGCGGGGACGTTTGGTTAGGTTGTCTTCGGCCTTGTAACGGACGCGGAATATGCCGACTGAATATGACAAGTTGCAAGAACGATTCAGGCATCCAACCTAAAGTTCATACCCGGTTACGAGTGAGAATGAATTCGGTATTGGTATCGGTATTGTACAGCCCCCAACGGACATCGGATATGATATGCTGAAGAAACATTTTTCGACGCCAAAATCGTCGGTGGACCATGGAAGCGCGCCACTAGACATGAATGGCATTCCTGCAACGTGTTCAGTCCCCCCACTACTGTATAGGTCCCACGGACACGTAAAACGAACAGGGGACAATCTCTGTGCAGTCGTGCTTCCATTCTGTCACTCGAACCATCCATTGCTCCGGTCAATCAAATTATGAGGATGAGTGGAGCGATCTGTTTCTTCGCATAATAGCCGCAACTCAATCTTATCTCAGCCTCGTGGTGCGGGGATCTAGTATCAGTGATTTATCGGTAATGATTGGAGTTCGTCGCTCCTATTCCTGATATCGGTTAATGTGAGTGAGAATCCAATCTGTGCCACAGCTGACCCCGAGACCAAGGTACAGGTATACCCGATTTTTTTGCTATATCGAGACCACTCGGATGTCCCGTTATGTTATGATGGTTTGATCCCATTGGAGTCGATACGTGTGTTCGCGCGCGCCGCTATTGCGTGGGGGTTTACTGGCACCTCGAGTAGGTCACATCTGTGACTGACCAAAACTGCGCTGAATTTCTCGGAGAAGGACAAGGTTTCGGCGTATATAGGCAAGGCACTTCGTCCCCTTTGGAATCTCCAGTTGCAACCAATTGCACTCCAAGTCGCATTTCCGCTATGACTTCTGACGTCGTCTGTGGCCCTTTACCTATCGTCGCATCTCTTGGGGTGTTCGTCTTTCCCCAGGATACTTCCAACCCAAAGGCGCACTTCATCTCTCAGGAACCAAAGGAGTGGCCTAGCCATTCTGTTAGTGAGCTTTGTAATTTCGTGCTATAATCTTCATTGACGTGATCCCTCGACTACCGTCACTCAGACTATTTCGTACACCTTCCTTGACGACAAAGAAAATTGGCAGGTGCAGCTGGTTGAAGACGCCATCAACGAATATACTCGCTACGCCAATGTCAATTTATGCCGCACGTCCGAGGATAACGACGAGTCTGCGGATATCCGAATCTCATTCAAATCTGAGGGCGGTGCTTGGAGCGCCATCGGGACGGACGCGCTCAAGATAACCACAGGGGCGACCATGAATTTGGGCTTCCTCTCCGGGTTCGGCCAAGCAGGGCCTACCAACATTAAGGAGCGTAAGGATGTATACAACTATACTCTCCACGAATTTGGGCATGCGTTTGGCCTTGTACACGAGTGGGAGGAGCCGTTGGGCGACCGTCCCGGCAGGGACGAAAAGGTTCCACAGTATCAGAACGCTATCAAGCAGCACGCCGATGCGCATGTGGACATAACCGCGATGTCGAACTTCATGCATGAGAAACCGGATAAGGACTCGATCATGATGTACGTTCAATGTCTCTTCGAGACTTGCAAAGTCTTTTCTTATGTCACGGTTAGGTTCTTCCACCGCAAATACTCCGGGGCATCTCAGGCCGTTAAACTCAAGGGAGGCCTCTCCGAGAACGACAAAGCTTGGCTCACTCTTATGTATCCCGGCAAGGTTAATGCGGTTGAAGACAACGGGGTTCTCCGGTCCCTCAACGTTCTCAGAGTCCCCGTCGCGGTATCATCTCGAATTCTCCTCTGCTCCACGGTGTCGGAGATACGATACCATTATCACAAGTGCCTTTCAAGTCTCGAACATTGGGGGGAAGACGGCCTCAGTAAGTCGAGGTAGATCTCTCGTGCTTCAACTCTTAACGATAAGCCAGCTTCCCTGGCTGTCAAGGACATGCTCGCGTCGGACTCAAAGGAGTTTACTGCCCTGCAGCCCAAGCCGCATGTCTTGAAGGGCAAGGTTACGGGAATCACGCCGTTGATAGACCACAATAGTGAAGATGATCTTTACGACACTGTTGCTGCGGCGATGCTAGACCCGCAGTTCTCTCAAGTCCTCGCCAACGTCGTGAACCAAGACGAAGATGACACCTCGAATGTCCAGCATGGCATTTTCGACCTGCCGGGGATGCACTCGCGCTCCCCGTGGATGTCACCGGGCATGGCCAGACTCCCAGGCATGTCGCCAGGTATTGTCGGGTTTGGAATAAACCCCCAGGCCTCCCCGGATGTCCAGAATTTCCTTGGCCCCCTCCTTTCCGTGCTCGGCGGCATGCTTGAGCCGCTCATCTTCTCTGGGCTTCCAACCGGCGCTGCGGCCGGAGTGTACCCTCAGGCTCTTCCTCCCAACATTGAGCAGGGTATTTGGAACATATTTGGAAAAATACTGAAACACCCGATATTCATCAACACTGTCAAAGATGTGGCTTCCGAGATGCTTGGGGGGGACGGTAAAAAGAAAGATGCGGATGATGATGATTAGAGGTACATTTGAACCCGTGTTGCAAGTACCCATCTCAAGTCGTATGTATTTTGTTGTACTATGAGCGAAATCGCTGGAATTCTACGCTGCTAGTTGCCAATTTTTTACCCTCGTATAAACGACCGTCTCCTCAACTTGAGGTAATCCACGATGCTAGTATGTTGTCTACGTTAGATTCAATCTCTTCCCGATTCGCCTTGGGTTGCTCGGACACGGCTGAAATTTCGAGAACGCAGACTGGGAGGCGCCTAAAGAGCTCACATCTTATCGAGTGTAATCGGTGCGCCCACGCACGCTGATGGGCCCATATGTACTTACGTGGCACCACTTCTTTAGCTGGATTCAACATCCCAGCGGGATAACCGTACGGTCAGCTGACCGGACAATCACGGCCGTGGCACGGCTTGAAAGGAAAGCCTCACCGAGACAAGGCGACAATGTCACCTTGATCAACATCCGATCGTATCGATCAGCATGGATCTGAGATCTGCCGACGAGTTTGAACCACAGATCGGAATCATGCGAGATCAAGCTAACTTCAAGGGTCCTGCCAACAGCGTCGACAGGCTAGTTGAAGTATTCTTTATTCAAGCCTTCTCGTTATGCAGAATGAATTGAATTATCAAACTGCCATGGGACCTCGTTATTCCCTCCTACCTTGCTCGATGCAGATGAGTGATGGATCAATCGACCACCAACTTTGGTTTATCGATCATCGACAACAGCGACGGGGATCTGGCAACGTCCTGTTCGTATCCGCGTATTGTTTACCACGCCTATGTGACAAGACAAGAATGTGTCACAACGGCGTTCAAGGCTTCAAAGCCCCACATGTCTTAGACCCTCAATATTTCAATCCGTACAGGAATCGGAATGGCATTGTCATTATGGACGGAATGTTCTGCCACCGGATAACTCAGCGGTCTGTGGATTGCAACACGACCTTGACACACACACACACCCGATTCTGCTGCGGGAGTCTTCTTCTGTCCCTGCCTTACCCGACCTATCCCCCTCAGTGTGGCGCTCATTCCCACGTCGCTCAGATCTCCCTTCCCACCCCCTTGTTCGAGGCCTGAGTCAACTCCCGGCTCGGCATGCCTAGAAAGGCGACAACGATCCTGCTGCACAACGTGGTAACGCGGGCCGCCCAGACCAATTGGTAAGTTTGCACGAGTGTACTTATCGTGACGTCCCAGTTGCAAGGTTTCGGGGTACACGACGAAGATGATGACTCTTAGAAGCCAGACTCAATATTAGTAACAGCTTGATATTAGTGTGGTAAGTTTACACGTCGTAGGTGTGTACTCGTTGTGCCAGTGACGTCCCAGTTACAAGGTTTCGGGGTACACGACAATTATGATGACTCTTAGAAGCCAGCCTCAATCTTAGTAACAGGCACCTATGAACATGACAGAAAGGGGCGGGCAGCCAAGGTCGCGCCAGTCCTTACTATCAGCCTAAATGGAGCATGAGAGGTCTTCGATTTATTCTACTACTCATATGTCAGACCGGCGGAGGAGAAAAACCCTCGGCAGCGCATGGATGAGGATCATTCTTAGAATCGTACGTGACAGGCGAATATCCCAAATCGGACGAGTCTAATTTTGCCCAAATTTGTTTTGGAAGTCACCATCTCGTCAATCATGTCTGTCTGCATTTAGTGCCAACACGAAGTACAGTATATAAATGAGGGGTTGGGCACTGTCGTGTCCGTGTGCATCCGTTACTACTGAGCAGACATGCCCGAGCCACTGTTACCGGCGGACCCATTCTTCGCACAAGAGGCCGCGTTTAATGCCCACACTGCGGCAGAAGCACAGTTCTGGACCACCAAGGATGACGCACCTGGCCTCATCGTTACACTTCCTAAAGTTGGATATGAGTTTTCAAACGGCCAGTGGGTCGGAAGAGGTGGGTCCTACAGGCTCTCATGGACGAGCTGGGAGATACTAATGAGCTAACACGGATACTCCGAATTGCGTAGATCCCGGAGGAATGTTTAGCTACAATAGTCTCTCGGACATCCCCATTGACCGTCCGATCAAGTTCAAAGTTACAACGAAGGGGTTAGGTAGAAGAACCTATGTGACTGTTGTTTTCTACAACGAGAATGACGAGGTTTTCGGACGGGTATGGTGTCTCGGATGTTGTTTGCACATTCGTTGATGAATTTTGTCTACAGTTCGTCGGCGCCGATCCCGTCAGTCGTCATGTTGCCCCGTGACAATCTACTGACGGTATGTTTGTCCAGGCGCAAGTTGCGAAGGCATCCGGACTTGTGGGCCAAACTGGGGAGGGCAGATGGACTCACCCAGGCATCGGATCGACCACTGCGGTCTTCCGTAAGGCCCGGGGTGAGAACATAGCACGAATTATCGGGGAAGCTTCCCCTTGGATAGCTGAGTTCAAGCTCCCCGAAGCTTTCGTGGGGATAAAGATCGGTGAGTACTCGCAGCTCTCATCCTATACTGTTGTGCGACTCAAAGCGGAACTACAGAGGTCGAGGGTGATCTGCGCTACCACAGAGAGAATCGCATCAAGCGTGGGGTCCATGTGCGATGGATCACTGACCATCTTATCTTTTTCGAGGATGACGTCCATAGCCATGATTACACTGCTTATGTGCGTTTATCACATCTTTGTTTCGCATCATGTACTTACCATTATTATGTGACCGAAAGTTCATGGGTAAACCTCTATCTACCCATCGCGATAACTACTCACGTGATATCTACTAGCCCGTGAGGACACAAATCTCATAGACCTAATGCCTGCCGAGCACCAAGACGTGACTGTCGACGTTTTAAAGTGGACCCCACCGAAGTTGGATGATTGACTTGTGCCACCTACTTCCAAGTGATCGTGAAACCGTCTGTACGAGTAGTATACGTGGTGACCCGTGTACGCCAAGAGTGTATGTTAGTGAAGTTGAGATTGTACCAAAATGCGACGTTAAGACACCATAGCTCCATTGCCCAATGTGGATTGTACCACAAGCGAAGAAATCACAACCTCGGTGCGGCTTCCGGGCTCCAGCAGGACCCCGCATGTCATTGAACACGATGATACATCGGATGGCTCCTTCAATTGTCAGTCAGTATGGAAACAGTACCTCCCATGACAAAATAAGTGATGATTACCTAGTACTAGACGAGTGTCAAGTGCTGAGGGCTGATCGTAACACTACCAGTCCCGATCTGGATTTCATGAAACCTTGCATGACAGCCTGAATGGAAGATGTAAGTATGCTTGCGCTTAGTGGGAAGAGATGAGATGTGCCCAACATCAGGGAAACCACCCAGATCTTGCAAAGCAGCCATGGAGCGGCATTTCCAGAGGCCAACGAGGTGGGTGAGGGTGTTGCAGGGACGTAGGTAGGTGACGTGGTAGGTATGAACAGCGTAAACGCTGTTTTAGGCGTCAGCTGGGAAAAAGCGGGCAACGCAACAAAAGAGACGCACCCGCATTCATCCCAGTGATATTCTTGACAGGTATAAAGGTTGATAAAGTCGGGCGGTGACCAAGGATCTCGAGCGTTCAGGTGGTCGTACCGCCGAATATGATGATTGTGAGGACGACGGCGACGGTGGTGCACAGGGTCCGGGACATAGAGAGAAAGGGGAGATTGGCGATAAATCTTGGAAGCGCACTCGCAAAGGTCTTCGGCTGGCCACCGTGAGTACCATTGACGATCAGACTCTACCGTATAGCACAGACATCCTTCGATCTCTGGCCGGACTATCGGGAGTACTGGGTTACACTCCAACATGACAGGGTAAGACGAGGGAAGATCTTCAGTGCCCGGTGACTAACTGTCCTCGTAGGTGTCTCGTGGAAAATCTGCCAGGGAAGAAAGTCAGTGCTGCTTGGAAACGCGACCGAAGTACAGTATGCGCTGCACATACCGTGGTTACCGTATATGCCGCCTTGGCCATGAGTGGTCCAACACCCTACTTTTTCTTTCCTGGGCAGAGAGTCACTCAGGGTGTAAGCATCATAAGAAGTGAGTTCGAACCTGTGTCACCTTGCTGGCAAGGTGTCGCAGGTGAATGAGAATTCCTGGACGGGACATGTTTACGGTGACGATGAAAATTTGATCGCGACGCGGAATTCGCAACCCTTTTAGGAATTTTTGATCGTTTTCCCGAGAATCACTCCGAGTCTCTCTTGGTATACACGGGTCACCACGTATACCACTCGTACAGACGGTTTCACGATCACCTGGAAGTAGGTGGCACAAGTCGATGATTAAATTTCACTGAGGTCTGCGGTACGACCACTTTACACCGCAGACAGTCAAGTCTTGGTGCTCGGCAGGCATTAGCTCTGTAAACAATTTGTCATCAAAGGCTAGCAAAATTCATGTGAGTAGTTATCGCGATGGGTAGTAGTGGAGAGGGGTTACCCATGAACTTTCGGTCACAATAATGAGTACATGATGCGAAACAAAGATATAAACGCACATAAGCAGTGTATTCACGGCTATAGACGTCATTCTCGAAAAAGTAAGATGGTCACTGATCCATCGCACACAGTGCCCACGATTGATGAGATCCTCGTCGTGGTAGCGCAGTTCACCCTTGACCTCTGTAGTTCCGCTCTGAGCCGCACAGTATAGGACGAGTACTCACCGATCTCTTCCTCTCCGATATCTCCGGCGATCTTGAACTCAGCTATCCAATGGGAAGCTAGCCCGATGACCTGTGCCATGCTACTACCCTTGGCCTTACGGAAGATCGCCGTGGTCGATCCGATGCCTGGCTGAGTCCATTTGCCCTGCACGGGTTTGCCCACAAGTCCGGATGCCTTCGCAACTTGCTCCTGGACAGTATATTGTCACGGGACAACATGGCAACTGACGGGATCAGCGGTGACGAACTGTAGATTGGGTTCATCGATAAATATGCAAACAACATCCAAGACACCATACCCGTCCATAAACATCATAGCCATTGTCCACGTAGAAAACAACAGTCACGTAGGTTGTTTCACCAGACCCCTCCGTTCTAACCTCGCACAAGGTCCGACGGTCAATGGGGATGTCCGCGAGCTTGTTGTTGCTAAACATTCCTCCAGGATCTACGCAATTCGGAGTATCCATATCAGCTCATATAGTGTATTTTCCCAATGGGAACCTGTAGGACGCACTTCTTCCGATGTACGCGCCGTAAACGCAGACAGAGATATCTCCGCTGATTGACGAGATCCCGATTTCCAAAACAATCAATTTCAAAGGGCTCAGCGCTCAGATGCCAATGCCATATACGCGTACATAGCATGGGTCGAAAGAGCAAAATTAGACTTGTCCGTCGTGACGTACGATTCTAAGAATGATCCCGTGTTATCGATGTACAGTTTTCGTCCGCAGCAGCGCATGATGCTCTGCTTGGCTTCAGTACAATTGACGCTGGATCAAGAGCTGGATTATGGGTAGTGAGTACGAAAACACGAGCTCCTGACGTGTAGATCCGAGTCATTGCACAACGTTGCGGTGAATGCAGACGTTGGTTCGACCCTCACACATCTTCAAGTCATACTTGACAAATACCAAGTTAGGAAGAAAGGGAGGTGTGATCCATTCAGACTGGAGTCTTAGTCTGGAGACCAAATACTGAAGGTGGGAGCGTGGGTATTTCAGGGATGACCGTCGTCTCGCCAGCAAATGAGAATCATCAAGTATTATGTACAACGACCTGGGACAATGTAAGGTGGGGTTTCTATATGGTTACTGCTGATCTGTTGGCAAGTCGGTGACGAGGTGTAAAGAGAAAGCTCATAGTTCAACCATCGTCATCCAGTCTCAAAAAGCAACAGAATGAAGGCTCTGGTCGCTCTGTCACCTATCAGAACGCATCTGAGGCATGAAGAATTTAGTTTGTTTACAGTACGCGATCTGACATCCAGGCACACATTACTTATCTCCACCAGACTACACTTACAAATACACTTTGTCCCACAACCTAAGCAGTTCACGACACGCCAATCCGACGACGTTCGTCCTCAGCGTCGGACAGATCACAATTGGTGTCTCGACTCCCATTTTACGTTTTCAAATAGCTCGTTATCAGAACGGAGGTCCGTCTCAGTGGCGTATCCATGAACCATAGCTAAATCAAAATATGAGCGCTTATGCGGACATCGAGATGAAACGAGCTTTTGCTCACGACAGAACTATGCATATATTTAGACTCAGTACAGGACGAAAGGTAGATGGAGAAAATACGCACGAAAGCCGTGATATTGTCAACCTTCCAATCATCGTGATAAAAAGCGACCCCATCGAGGGTCCATTTCGCCTTGATTCCAGCGGCTATGCGATCTTCGTCTTTGAAGTGGAGCGATCCCTTGGTATCTGAGCACCAATGTTAATCATTTGCACATTGGAATAAAGGTGGATACGGAGGAGATACTCGCCGATATTGTGGCTGTTGAATTGGGCGCTTCCTTCCTTCCAGGTTAACAGGGCCTTCTTATTAGCGGTATTCCAGGCGTCAATGATGATCCTTCTCTCGTCTTTAGATTTCGTGACGCTTGCGTTGCCAAAACCTCCTGCGTCAGCTATCCACGTCTTAGAGTCAAATTGTGGAGTTTCTATGATGTCCTGGGTACAATGAATCAGTACTGCGCAAACCAGGGTCAAGGGCAGTGTACTTCGTCATCCTGTGGCTTGGACGACTTCGGAACATCTGATCTGCGCAGCTAATGAGCGAATCAGAGCCGATTAATTAAATGCTTACTTTCTACCGAGTTGGTCGTCATAGCATTTGATGGCATATCCGACGCTGTCGTGCATAGCGAGAGCACCAAGCATCCTCGTTACCTCGTTTTGATTGCTACCCGGAAGTGAAACATTTGTCGGAATCCCAGACTGCTTCATCGTACGGTAAACAATGTTCTTCACGACGGCCTGGAAGAGTTTATCCTTTGTTACCTCCCCTACAAATCCAGTGACGCCAGATCGCCTCAAGGCAATCGGGTCAATCGATCTCAAGA
>JBBPRQ010000536.1:0-22849 GCA_038093095.1 Boletus insuetus | reverse complement strand
ATGTACCCAACCAGTTTTCAACGTCCGTTTTACAAGCGTTATTCCTCAGCCTTAGGGACAACTCATTGGCTTTCCTCCTCGGAACTCTACTGTCGTCCTCGCCCTCTTTGGAAAGAGTTAGAACGCATGCTCTATTGCATGTTCTGGCGTTCGTACGTGGCCATTCTAGTGCGAGCGCCATCGATTTCCAAACAGTACTTCCGTCCTTGATTGCCATCCTCGTGGATGTGGGGAGTGACAAAAGGGACCGTGCCTTGATCTTTGAGATTATCTCGCTTCTTGGCGGTACCTCTGAGAAAAAACATGTGTATGCCTTGGATACAATATATGGATCAGCCTCCAGTGAGTCCCTGGATGTGCATGTGAACTGCTCACGAATTTGCGACAGCTCAGTTGCAATATGTTGACGCCAAGGCTTTTTCTACATATGTGAAGGCTCTCGTCAATAACAAGGAGCAATTGGTTCAAGATGCGAACTACATCCAGGTGGTCCATCAAAAGCACATTGAAGAGTCGACTACAAAGTATGAAGAGTATCAATCCATTTGCTATCTGTTATTGACAATTATGTGCAGGCATAGGCGTCGGATTATGTGCTTCTTACTCTCGCATATCGTCAGCCATCCTTTTCCATCCGCTCGGATTGCACTGCTCCGCTCCATTGAAAGCGTCGTCGATCCCTCCAAGTCCTACATGCTGCGCCCGGTCATGAAGGACCTGATCCAAGACGCCGCTCCAATCGCACAGATGTTTGGAACATCATTCAAGGCGTATGTATCGCTCGTCGTTGCAGGCTTCCTTATGGTCACTGCGGCGATGCTCCGGGATCAAAATGACAACGAGAGCTGGCTAGTGTTCCTTTCAGGGCTCCAATTCTACCTCCGCTCCAGTCTGTTCGATTTACCGACGTTTTATTCTGCGTGCTAATTATGATCTGTCAGACTCGGATGCCGCTGCGCGGAAACTCTATGTGGATACTCTCGGACAAAGGATCTTTTCACACCTCGATCCCGAGAAGCGCTCAGAAATTTGTGTGGTTTTGTTACAAGTAGGCTGTGAAGGCGGAGAGGCGGTGAGTGAATGCGCTTCGAGGTATTTTATGATTGCTCATGACCATTGCGCTTAGTATTTGGCATCCCGAGCGCTCCTTGGGAAACTTCTTAAAGATGTCAAGTTGATCAACAACCTCCTAGCACAATTTCGGCCAGAACAGCCCGAAAGTGATGCGCCAGTGAACAAGCGCGCCAAGCTGGACTCGTATGTGTCCATCATGATTGTCCAGACGTGTAGACTGACAGCGTTTCTAGATCGCCACGTGCATCTGAAATCAGCAAACTCCAACCGTTGACTTTGTTGGCCGAAGTGCTTGGCACGACAGAAATTCCAAGAACCTCGGACTTGGTATCGAACCTTTTAGAGACACTCAATAGGATCGTTCGCTCCGACCTTTGGGGCCCGTCAGACACGAGCTACGTCTGCCAGATGTTGATGGCTGCAATAGAGAAGAGTGCAAGCGAAGGCATGGTGAGAATTTTTGTGGCGTAGCCTCCTTCGTCACTTAACAGGATACTAGAGGCCCTCTGCAAGACCCCTTCGCTTGGATATTTTGGTTGAGCTGATCAGGGGTTAGTTAAACTTTGCCTTTTTCGTGCATCAAGTTCTAAATGGGCTTGGCAGTCACTGACAATCCCCAAACGTTCAACGGGGCTCTGCTCCTAATGGCCAACTTGGCTCGGCTCGCCCCCGATTCCGCCCTTCACAATATTATGCCTATCTTTACCTTCATGGGCTCCAATGTCTTCCATAGAGATGATTCATACAGTTTCAAAGTGGTCCAGAATGTGAGTTTCCATCCGTCTATTCTCTGCAAATCAGCTGAATGTGTTGGTGCAGACCATTGATAACATTGTCCCGGTGATGGTGTCGTCCTTGAAGACAAAGCACTTGGATGGCTTTAACTTGTACGTTGAGGCTAGAGATTTCCTGCGCATCTTTACAGACGCGTCCAATCATATTCCTCGCCATCGGCGACAAAAGTATGTCCTTTCTCGAAAGGGGTGCCTCTTTTGTTCACCTTGCTCTATTAGCTTTTTCGTGCACCTCACAGGGGTTCTTGGAGCACCAACATTCCTGGCTCCGGTCTGCATGCTATTGATCGACAAAGTCACCAATCGTGCAAGCCGACAAACTCCGGAAGAAGCACAAAATACACTCATCCTTCCCTCGTCATTACTACGGCATTTCGACCGATCACTGCAATTATTCGTGCGTCTGTCCAATCCAACAGCCTAAAGAAAACTAACAACGTATTACAGGTACTCGCGGAAGTATTGAAGGAGTGCTTACGGCTTAGATCCCAACTTTTGACGCCAGAAAACAATGTGCCTGCAATGTTGGATTATCCTCGGTAAATATCGCATACTCTTCCGTCCATTTTTTTTACCGCGCTTTGTTGAGATTACGCTGTAGGGATGGCGAACACTCTTTGTCTGCGTCTGCTACGCTGAAACGCCGCATACAAGCACTTGTTTTATTTGTGAGCACGTCCTTGACACCATCCGAGCCGGACGCGCCTACCAACGGAGAGGGCGGTAACACCACCGACGTTATCACCCATCTCTTGGATCTCGCCACCCCTCCGACCGGTGACGCCCCGGAAGACGACGTGGTGACAATCGTTGCCGCAGCTCAGAGTGCCATCGAGCGCATCATGAACGTCATTTCTGCCAGAGAATTCTTGGGTGCAAGTCGCGTGATGTTGGCGTCCGAGGATACGAGGGTGCGTTTATCTTGTTACTCTACCTCTCCTTCGATCGATGCGGACAGACGATCCTCTTCCTAGGTCAAAGCCGGAGCGCTTGGCGTCGTTTCCGCCAGGATCCCGCTGGTCGCCGAAAGTTTGCGCGAAGAATGTCAAACGACGATTATCGAACTCATTGGCCTGATCCGGAACGTCATTGAACGCCAATCCGCTGGTCCCCTGGTCGAATCTGCACTCGCAGCGCTGAAGGCGCTGGGGTCCACGTGTTGTGATGGAGAAGAGACGACGCTCCTGTCGACCTTGCCACACGTCCTCAAGGTGGTGCGATCCAGGACGTCCGCCGCAGCGGCGGTGTCAGTTTTGCCATACTATATGTAAGTCGTATCGTTCTCTGGTATTTTCATTACAAGTCTGATGTGGTTGGTGAAGCCCCGCGCTCGGGCCACGGATCATCCCTCACTTTAGAGATATCGCTCAGGAATGTATATCGATCCTTCGTGAAGGTCTCAAAGGCAAAACGCGTACGTCTTGGTGACACATTCGCTGTCATGCTACTCACTGGGGCCTCAGAGCTCGCTGACGTAGGGGAAACCGCCCTTGCAACCCTTCAAAGTCTATTGTCGTCTCTACCTGCTTTTTATGGGGTAAAAGAGCTGGTTGATATAGCAAAGCTTTACATTGATTACAGCGGCGTGTCGACCATACAAAACAATCCCCTCACCGGACTGATCAAGGCGATTTCGAAGCGAACGTCGGCCGAGGTGTTACTCCCTGTCTTGTATGATCTTTGGCCCAACGTGGATAAGGCGCAGACCAAGGTATGTAGTGTTATTGAAGTGTGATGTGACCCGGTGACGAGTTACTGCATCAGGAGGACGTGAATGGCATGATTGGGTACTTTACGCTGCTCAAGAGGGCGCTGCACGCTGCACCCCGTCCGGAAGTTCTGGACAACTTGCGACCGTTGTTCAAGGTCTTTATGGAAGCGTTTGACGTGAAGATGGTGTTCGGCTTCACCGAGGTCAGCGTTTCGCCATGTTTGCTGTAGTCAAACAACTAACCCTTGTATTTCTACCAGGGCGAGCCTCACGTGATATCGGCCTTTACTGTACTTGTTGTGAAGCTCAACGAGAACGCGTTCAGACCTCTATTCCGACGTATGCACGACTGGGCGTTTGCGGACGAGAAAGGTGCGTATGGCTGAGGTCGACGACGGCTCGCGGATGACGCATTGTGGTCATTAACAGCGACGGACGAGAGGAGGATTACTTTCTGCCACGTTTATACTGCCCTGCTTGACTACTTCAAGGTGAGTTGAGTTATTATGTTCCACGGCATCTTGATCAACTGGTTGATTACTCTCAGGGACTGATGAATCCATACATGTCCACCCTGTTGCGCCCTCTCACAGAAGTACTCCAATCCTTTGGTTCCTCATTGAAAGCTGCCCCCACAGACTTGGCGTTGTGGTTGGGCATTATCACAGTGCTGACAAAATCCCTCGAAGCTGACGATGGAGGTACGTTCGTCGATCGATCATCCCCAACGTAACTCAAACCCTCTTCTGCAGTCTTTTGGCGCGAGGACAAGTTGTCTACGCTTCTTCCACACTTGCTATCCCAAGTACCTTGCGTCGTACACTTGCCCTCTCCGGACACCTTTGCCCCCTCGGAGACCCCACCTAAAACGCCACGAGAGCGCTTGGTGTCCTGCCTCGTTTCGGTCACCGTCCTCCTACCCAACACGTCCTCTGATCTCCTGAAGCGCCTCAACCTCGACCTCCTCATGCACACACGCTCCGAAGACGCCCGCGTGCGCATCCTCGCGTTGGCATGCGCGACAGAGATGTGGCGAGCAGAAGGCGGCAAACTCGTCGGTACGTCGTCATTGCACATGCGCGTCTCGCGCCGGATGTCGATCGCGGGACACTCATCCACGTTCCTCGTTGCTGTACACGTATATATAGGATTTGTTGGCGAGACGGCAACGTTCATTACCGAGTGTGCCGAGGACGACAATGACAGCGTCGTCCGGGAAGCACATCAACTCAAGGATGCAGTCGAGCGCGTGGCGGGGAGTATCAGCAGTTTGTAGTGGTCGTGGAGTTTGCGCACGAAAAACAGAAGTGCTTGCCCGACTGTGTTACGCTGTGTACCAGCTGGGTTGAATACATGAAAAATAGAAGACACGCAGTCCTTAAAGTTGCTCCGACGCGTCAAGAAGAGGTAGATTGAGCGCATTATATGTAAGATTAGTGTGTATGTAGCATACTACTGCTAGGATATTCCCTCTATACCCATTCTTGAGGTCGTTCTTTCCTGGTATACATATGGACTTGCCCTACTACCCGCCTGCGTAGAATGATCCAGCTCTACTTCATTTTGGAAAGGTTAGTCAAAGTAATCACGCGAAAAGCGAAAAGTGGACGTGCTCACCCACAAACGATTCACAGGCACTTTCCAAGGTAAATTTCACTACTCCGAGTCGCTGACATCGGTAGCTACCGGGGCTGTGAGCAGGTAATCAACCACGTCAAAACGCCCCTCGCTGTATGCAACATCGAGGGGGGTCAGTCCAGCTGCATTTCGGATCTGAGTATGACAGCCAGCAGTGACGAGGACTTTGACGATCTTCAGCTTCAGATCAAGGGCACTGGAACCGAAGGTGGAACTAGGCTGTATTGCGGTGAACAAGATGTCGGGAGGGAGTGGAATATTCAACCAGAGGAAGAACTTCACGACGGAGAGACACCCTCGCTCTACGGTAGCGTGGAATGGTGTGGCTCCACGCAGGTTGGGAATCGTAGGATTACAGCCTCGTCTGAGTAGGAGCGCCACGACCTGGAGAACCTCGTCAAAGGAGACGGAGGCTATCGCCACGTGTAACACGGAATCCTTATTCTCTGTCTTTGCGAGGACACTGATCCCTTGATCAATGAGGAAATCGATCGTCTGTAGCTTGCGCTGGAATTGTGCTGACTTCAAAACAACCCACAAAACATCGCAAGACGAGCTGCAAAGTGCAAGAAAATTTCTTGCAACGGTAATGTATCCTTGTTCTAAGGCGACGCAGAGTGGAATCTCGCCTTGAGAGCTTGGCTGAAGAGGGTTACACCCTAATCCGACAAGGAATTTGAGAGTCTCCTTTAGAGCTCGGTCTTCGTCAAAGGAATGCAATAGAATCTTCAACTGCGGTGCGAGTATCCAGCATATTGGCTCCATTCTCCAGCCAGCGAAGTATCCGTAATTGCTGCTCGGTTCGTGAGAGCAACGGGATAAACAGCAGGTCGGAAGAAGGGAGAGCGCCAAGAGAAATAAAATATCGCGCAATAGGAACAAAGCCACGTTCGATTGCAATGTGAAGCAGGGGTTTTCCGGAGGAATCGGTCTCGAGTGGATCACAGCCATGACAGACGAGGACTTGCACAGTCTCTGAAATATACTCTTACTCCAAGGGTGCCTTCAGTAGCATGTGGAGCACAGGGTCTCCGGCTGTGGTGCGCGCATGAACGTCGGCCCCATTCTCCAGCAGAGATACGATGGTACGTGCTGTATATTCAGTGGATCTCGACGCAATGAAGTCGGGCGAGCGTGGAATGCAAAGAGAAAGAAGATACTGGACGACAGAGACAAATCCACGTTTGGCTGTAATACAAAGCAGGTCTTCTCCAGAGGAGTTGGCTTGGCATGGATCACAACCGTGACTGACAAGTATTTTCGCCGCCTCCAAGAATGACCGCAATATGGTGTGGAGCACAGAGCCTCCAGTTGCGGTACAGGCATGGGTATTGACTCCATTGTGGAGTAGGCAGGTGATCATCGATACTACATTGTCGTACGGCAATGCAACAAGATCCAGCAGGTCAGAGGGTGGGAAGATGCCGAGACCGGCGACCGCAATGTGACGGGGCAAAAATCGAGCACGTGACCGAGCTCTTGTTGACACATGTTATATTCCAAAGCTGTTGCCATAATTGGTAACTCGTCTTGTCATCTTCCGTCATGTCCACCAGCGTCCTCTTCTCCACGTTCCCGCCTCTGCCCACCTTATCTCTCCGCGTCCCTTCAGAGACTCGCGTCAATAATCTTTACGACCTTCTTTGCGATCGCTATCCAGACCTTCCTGCCTCTGACTCGTTGTATATCTCCTCATACAGCCATTCGCTCACCCCAGACACCCGTCTTTCAGAGCTGCATGGCGACTCGTCGGATCTTGTCTCTCTGCGAATCATCCCACGTCTCCGTGGTGGAAAGGGTGGATTTGGGTCCCAGCTCCGTGCCGCTGGAGGTCGTATGAGCAGCCAAAAGACGAGCAATAATGACTCGTGCAGGGACCTCAGCGGCCGCAGGCTTAGCACCATCAAGACTGCCAAACGGTATCTTCATTCCTTCATTTCATCGAACAACATATCTGACCTGCCTCCAGCCTAGTCGACTACATGGAAAATGAAGAAGAACGCAAGAAAGCCGCAGCAGAGGCTAAGAAGGCCAAGCTAGAAGCCCTTGAACGAAAAATTGCCTTCGCTTCGGGGGATCCCGAGTCCTCAGCAGGGAAAAAACATCGTTTTGACGATACCGAATACCTGGAAGAAAGTCAGGAAATCATCGATAGCGTAAGGTCCGCTGTTTCTACAGGTTGGTGCCTTCTACCGAGCAAATGCGGATTCAATGAACGAACATTCGGCAGGCCTGCTCAAGAAGAAGAAAAAGGTCAAGGTTAATCACACTTCGAGTTCTGCAGAAGGTTCCAATGCGTCCTCCGAACAAAGAAAGGACCTTGCCCCAGCAGTCCCCAGTCCTGTAGGAGGGAAAGTAGTGACTTCCCCGGTGACTGCGCCTATCACAGTTTCTGCATCAGCGTAGTATCGCGGGTTTGCTGTGCTGTCGCGTATGTAGTAGTGGTTTACAACAGATAAGTATCGTCGGTTGTATTTCATACTGAATGGAGATTGCTTCAATAGTAGCGCTCACAACTATTTTTTGAGCGAGCGGAAAATCGACCCAGATCCAGGTATCGTCCTGGTTGTCCACCGCATATCACAATAGCATGCAAGGTGTGTTGCATCTAAGGTGGCTCGCCGTTACGACCCATCAACGAGGCTGACGTGCTGACGAATTGACGACCTCCCGATACGCGCTAGCCGCACGACCCCTGGTGATGGACCTTTCAAGCGAGAGGTTGAACATCCACCTCAAGACTCTCTCACTTCGCCACTTAGGTGTCAACACTCAAACCAACCCATGCCAGTGGTTGTTATGTTTGCTGTCAACACAACCATACATCATACGCATCTGATACCGCAGGGTCTGGCAAATTCGTCATTGCGGGAGGGAGGCGCAAGCCACGAGCTGAAACTTGCCGGTCGGAAATGTGAAGGGCACGCTATATCCGAGTCGATAAGCAAAGCGCCAGGACCCGAGCGCTTCGCTTCGCTAGCATATATAGCAGTGAGGCCACGCCTGTGCCACCCTCAAAATCTGCCTGATCATGTCCCGTGAACTTGCTTGGTCGCATACCTTTACGGACGCGGTAGGAACCTCCTCAACTCGGATTGAGAGGTTAATATTGACCGCTTAATCCCCAGGACGCAGCGAGGCTTTGTCAACTTGCGTCGATCGCGAACGACCCGCAATACCGTCCTTATGTTTGCCTTTGGGTGACAGACGGTGTTGTTTGTAACTTGCATTTCCAAGCTTCCGAATTCCCCGAACATCTGCTCTCCGCTCATGGGGTCATTGGTCCAGACGAGACACCACTCATGTGCTGCTGGGTCAACTGCTTCACCGAGATGCGAAAAGAGCACCTAATGAGACACATCAACGAGAAACACCTCGAGTTGAGGTATGCATGTCCAATCTGCCATGAACAATTCACTCGCGCCCATACGATGCAAAACCATATGTCGAGAAAGCACTCCGGCAATTGAGTGCCACTGTCGATATGTGAGCGCATTCCCCCCTCTCCTCCGAAACATTAATCACACATCCTTGTAGTTCTTCAAGATGTTGGCATGAGTGATGGTTGTACTTGACTGCTGAATATGTTACTCCAAATCTGATATCCCCTTTGGCTTGCCGGTGGTGTAGCGTCAAGGTGTATACGTTTATCGAGTTAACCACATGTATCTTATCGCGGCAAGGCATCGTGATTGCATCGGCGGATTCCAGGATATCTCCCCGCCGAAAGATGAATCGATGATGATTGGACAAGGAATCACCGGTTGGCAAGCTGTGTCGGCGTTTAGGATTGCCATTTTGATCCGCTTCGCATACATCAGCTGTTAGCCCGTCACCATCACAACTTGGCCGGTTCATGGCTTGCTGTGTATCCGGGTCAATGGTTATGGGCCACCGACCGTTGACTCACCAGACGACTTGCAAGCGCTGACCCTCGCACAACCCGTGCAAAGATCAAGTCGGGTACGGTGCGTTTGTCGTCATATTGTCCGTTTCGACAATAATTTTCTGACCTCCAACTGTGCTCGACGTTACGTATCGTGCCATTCATGGGAGGGGTCGCTCTATGTACAGGCTTCAAGAGGTCCTGGACCCACCGAGCGCTCCGTCTCATGAATGGTACGTTACGCTCATGGTGTCAAAACCTCCATTCAAATGAGGAATGACCCAAATGCCAAATCGGTCGGTTTTTTTTCATGCCTAAACCGACACCGCTGCGGGCCATTCGGAACACTTCCCAGAACGAGGAAGACGGTACTAGCGTATAGCTTCCTAGGTGTGCTGTGTTCACCAATTTCGTAAAATGACTCCCTCACGATCTCCTTTGTGGCTCCGACTACTCCTCCGGTTTTACCGCTGGTCAGCCTGGACAATCTCGAACCTACCAATGCCACTAACGGCTAACTTTCGTCAAAATGCTCAGGGTCTACGAGTTCTCGGCTGATGGTTTGATAACCGAAAACTGTCGAGGGAAGCTATGGGATCCGTTCCACGATCTGGATTGTGGCAGAAACTGATACATGGCGTATCATGATCGGTTTCTACCGGTGCAGCGTTGCTGAGGTATTACAAGAGCACCGTCATTCTACCAACGAGTAGCCGCCAGATCAGCCCGATGCTAGGCGTCCTGGAAACCGTAGTCTTGACGTCCGCAAACATGATTTTAACGATTAGCCTGGCAAGACTAAGCTGGTAAGATCCTGTCTCCGGTTGTCCGGCATTCCTGATCCATGCCAGTGGTTAATCCACGGTCCTCGGCGCTCTTCCAAGCTGATGCTACTATGTGAATGTACCACTAGGTTTGTCTCCATTACGCTTTCAACGGCATTCCTGTTGACCACGCCGATAAACGTTCGGCTTGGTTGAACATCCGGGTCGCTGGACGGTCTTACTGCCATGCCCGGGGATGTAATGCTCACCATAGTATATCTGATCGTACACGAGATGGGAACTGTTCGATTGGTGCGGCGTTCCGCCCTCCCAGGATACAAAGCAGATGACCACAGCATCCATTGTATCACAGTGGAAACGATAGGGTCCTCTGAGCGTCATTTCGCCTCCGGTACCAATGGCGCGGCTGCCAATGGACGTCATGTTTCATCGACCTCCATGCAACCATCCATCCCTTTACACGCCGTTTGGAGAGCCTCCATGGCGGTTTCTGGACCCATAAATATCAAGGAACCTCTGAGGATGATAGACCAGCAACAATCCCACTAATACCTGCGACAGCATTAATCTCCTCACAATCCATGGCTCAGTGCACCGACAACTTCTCGGACGCGGTAAGAACGTTGTCAACTCGGACTGAGGGGGAATAATACTGAATAGATACACATCAGGACATAGCGAAGCTCTGTGAGCTTGCACCGATCGCGAATGACCCCCAACACCGTCCCTATGCCTGCCTTTGGGTGACAGACGGTGTTGTTTGTAACTTGCATTTTCAAGCTTCCGAATTTCCCGAGCATCTGCGCTCTGATCATGGGGTCGTTGGTCCAGAGAAGGCACCATTCATGTGCTGCTGGTACAGAT
Organism: Boletus insuetus; assembly: GCA_038093095.1. NCBI lineage: Eukaryota > Fungi > Basidiomycota > Agaricomycetes > Boletales > Boletaceae > Boletus > Boletus insuetus. Next base: position 12,097 of record JBBPRQ010000536.1, on the reverse strand, counting down.
GCCTCGACGAGATGCAGAAAGAAAGCATAATCAGACACGTCGTTGAGCAACACCTCGAACTGAGGCACAAGTGTCCAATCTGCCATGCACAGTTCACCCGCGCCCATACGGTGCAAAAACATGTTTCGGAACAACACCCTGAGGGCAATTAAGTGACACTTGTGAGTAAGTTGCCCATTACGGCTCCCTTCCGGAACACCACTCACATATTTCCCCAGCGACGTATACGCGGAGATCCTCAGGATGTCAGCACGAATCGTTGTTGTGCCAGTGATTACATCCCGACTTCCGGATACGTTATCCCCTTGGATTGGTGTACATGCCTACCTAATTGACCTATTGTATCGTATAATATACCGCACTAGCAAGGCACTTGATTATTTAATTTATTATCACCTCAGTTTCCGAGCTCAAATCTAGGTGGCGGTCTTGACTGTATCGAGTGATTCATCTCTGATACCGTACATACGTCATAGTACATATTGCATGAACCGGTTTTTTGTGTTGACCTGGCAGTTGAAATGGAACCAACCAAGAGTGGAGGGGAAAATGGTAACGCATTTATTGGAACAGAGGAAAATGACAGAATCGAGATCACGGGGCTGAGACCGGTCCAACGTTTGTCGAGAAGTTGCATCCCGAGATGTCCAAATAGGATCCAGCTCACTTCCAAAGTCTCCCCCCATGTATTCTGGATGATTATCGTCGAACAAGATAAGAGCTCTGCGAACAGGCGAAACGAACCTGACGCAATAACATCATGAACACGCGTTGGCGTTCTACGGATCGCGGACACGTGCAAGGTCTTTAGTGCTTTCGCTAGTTCCTTCGTCATGACCCGACGTTTCTTAGCGAGTGTAGACTCAAAAAGCGACCTACCAAATCCGACTTGAGGAATGCCAGATGGTATGTAGAAGCTGCTATGGTCATTGCAAGCCCGACCAGGGAGGACAAAGTTCTCTAAGATGCCAGAACGACCATATGACGCGTTGATTGGGCGTTCAGCGTGTAAGACGGATCGGAACGAGCAACGTTCAACAAGAAAGAGTTCGAAATTCAGATCCTTTCCTATTGAATATCGCTCGTTCTCCCACTATCCGGCGTATGGGATATTCCGGATTCTAGTAACAAGAACGATTTCTATGCGCGAAATTATAATAATGACAAGTATTTGAACACATACATGGCCAATCAGTATACCCGAAGGTCGTTGCACTTCACCGACCTACGCAATGCTCCTTCTGCAATGATCGAGTCTGGACCCAAGTCGAGCGAGCAGCAGGACAGATCCGAGGACGAATCGCTGCAATCCGCTATCACCTGTACACTCGAAGTCAAGAAAGAGGCGTAATGGTGATATAAAAGCAAGCGAACCCTTAGGTCCTCATAGTTTCTAACTCTCCGAAGTCCACGAAGCATTACAGGTGAAGATTGGCTTCGATCTTCTTCTGCGTCGACGCTAGTGACTAGAGAAAAATCTGCAGACGATGTGTTCGTCTCAGAGTTCTCAGTCTTGACGGAGGAAAGGTCGCTGATGAATTGATCCTTCTCCACGGTGGTGAAGTCGGCCGGACTGTCTGTGGTGAAGTATGCAGAAAGCCTTGGAACAGGAACCGCCAGAGCCTTCGAAACATATGTAAAGTGGGCATCCATCCTCGCCTGCTTCTCCCTCTCCACGTCATCAGACCATTCTCGAATGTCATTCGAGTCGAACGAGAAATTTGCAAACTCAACTGCTAAGATCGCGTCGTATTTCTCCTCAGAGCCGCTCGTCGTCAGAGGTCCACGCGGGCTGGACGCTATGAGCGGTTCTGGTTCCACGCCTTCGGCATCGATTACTGGGTTCCAAACTGCTTCTTCGATCGTTAGAAGTTCGTTCAGAAGGATGGTAGAGGAGGGTGTGCGTGGGGAATCCGGCACAGTGAGAAAATGCGCTAGTGACGACGACGACGGAGCTTCAACTACGCGTCGCAAAATAGAGAAAGTGTCGACGTGCTCCTTCGCCACGTGCTCGCCGCATGCGATGAGGGAAGTGATGGCCTCCAATCTGGTTTGCTGTTCAGAAGAGGGCAAGTCCAATTCGGTGATAACGCGGGATCTCAAGATGGGAGGCTGAGATGTTGACTTCAGCGACAAAGATGGATGGACTTCTTGTACGCAGTGTTGTCGGACACTAAGGGCGAAAGGGTAAAGATTCAAAAGAGACGGAGATACGCGACCAGTCATCTTGAATATTTTGGTGATGTTGTTCTTCGTCGATTTGATCTTGGAGAGAATCTTCGCATGCTTTTTTCCTTGGATGTCCATGCACGCATCGAGGAGAAAAGAGGGCTGAACCACCATCTGAGGGAAGAGGGTCAGATATCAACAGGTCATTGAAATGGCTCTACTTACCGTGGGCTCAAACCGCTTTGCCTTAAACGGGACATCATCTGTGACAGCGGAACCGAACTTGACAATCTTCTCGTTCAAGTGCGTGTTGAGACCCGCATATGCATCTCGATCGTTCTCATCCTTGTCGAAGGTATTTGCGGTCTGGAGTTTGAAAGCGTTGACGGAGCCCATGATGGCGCAGTAGCTTGTCGATGTAGGCAAGTATGAAAAGCGGCAGATAATCGAGGTGAAGTCTTGGTAAAGATGCGGCGAGCAGGAAGGGTTGGTTTTATAGGCATGTTGGCAGTCAGCCGCCAATGACACTCGAGCTACGTCCGAGCTGGAACTGTAGGTAACTTGTAAGCCAGTATTCCATAACACGATTCCTTGGAAACGAACGTGCCATGTGTATCATTTGGCTCGTGCGTTTCGGACCGCCAAGCTGCCAAGTAACTGCATTCTCTCCATGCAACATCCACCAACCTGAGCCCTAAATCCATGGAACACCAGTCAGGGCTGAGGCTGCCGTTCTTCTCGTTGAAGCTTTAGGCCATCATGACGGTCACTTGACCTGGACAAGTCAGACTACTCGTTCCGCAGCCGAGGATCGATCGGTGCACGCCTGCAGGAAATGAATGTGTAATGCCCAAATTTCGGCAAAGGCACGCAAGCAGGACATCGAGTTCGAGAGTTAAGCGCTAGCCAGAATTACTGCCCATAGATCATCATGATTTGATGAACGCTGCGACAGTGGCAAGTGCCGGCAAAAACTGGCACCAAGACCGAATCCATAAATCTCTGGACTCGAAAAAAAATTACGGTGTAGCCTGGGGCGCCGCGCCATCATCACTGGCATATGGAAAGCCGGAAGTGCCTGTTGTGATATCTAGCAGCACGGTCTGATTGGACTACTATTGATGACCTCGTTCCGAGCATATATGTGCGTAGGCATTGGCGTCGGCGTCGTCATGTAAATGGAAGGATTTATTGCCATTCAATGACATGGGTAGCCTAGGGTGGGGTCCCGAATGATGAAGTCGCAAAATTTTTGGGTGAACTTCGACTACTTGTTGGATGCTGGCATGGACCCTGGTGGGAGATTTGTGCCGAAAGATGGACAGGTCTGAGACAAGACGTCCTCTGGAAACCCCTTTGAGTTTGCGCCAGCCAGGCAATGTACGAGAGTATCGGAATAGACTTCCACACGAACACCATAATCTATCCGACACTCTAATGCTGGACAGGGTACTTCAATTGAAGAGACAGTATGATACCCATCGGCTTTAGAGTGAGCGAGAGTCGTCCATTGGTTTTCATGTCATATTCCAGGTTCTTTTGGAGTTGGGACATTCTTTACGAATTATTTACAGACGAAGTCACGAAGAGCAGCAGCTATACGGAGATGGTCATCACACTTGCCAGACTTGGAATCACAGGTGACCGAGTCCCATATATCCACCCCAGAACACAGGAGACAAAATGAAATGTCCGTGGAATTTGTGAAGTACAGGCTGCCCAAATAGGTCGTGTAAAGGAACGGAGAGCGTTTTGTCCGCAGCAACAGAAAGTATGTAACTATGTACGTTCCATGTTACTACTTTGATGTGTTACAGAAGGAAAGTAAAACTGCTTCAGTCTCTTGGATGTCCAAACCTTCGCGAACATTCAGTGTTTGTGTCTGGAGCGTACCACTAACCCTGGCGTCGGTTGTTTCATACGTTTGCCCTGCCCAGGTAACCCCGGAGGTCGCATTTGCGTATCTGCGGAGAAGTGAGTACAGTTATACACGGAGAAATTTCCACCATACGTGATGTCAAGCCTCCTCACTTCCATCTGCTGTGGCCCGAACCCATCAAAGTTGATATTGATGTGAGTGCTACCACGGACTCCGGCGCCAGGAAGATAGGCAACATTATTGAGGAATACTGCTCGGACAAGATATCCGTGTTCAAATATAGCATATCCTGAGACATCGGTTGCGTCGATAGGAATTTCGACCACTCGTGCGTGACCAGTCGAGCCAATTGCTTCTGCAGAAATGATCGCCGCATAGTAGGGGGGTTGTATATGGGGAGGAAGCGGTGTGATCGGAGAGCCGTCCAATATAGAGTAGTTGAGAGTCACCGGCTGGATCTTATAGTTACAAGGCACTAAGGTCAGGCTGGCCATCTCTTGCTAAATAGCAGCTTACAAAGTTGTATTTGTAGCCGACACCTTCGTGGAAATGCAATCTACTGATTCCAACTTGCGTCGCGAATAATGAATAATCAAGTGCCCAGAGTGCAGCACCGGCTGCATTGCTCACCCCTACGAACAGATGAATGACTTAGTGTACGAACATTGCGGTGTTCACACACCTGGGGCACCATGGCAGCTCAGGCCTATAGTCATCAACCAGTCAGAAATGACGAAACGAAGGCATAATCGTGGACTTACTGTTCGTCTCGCCTAGGATATACTTCAAACCGTGTGCAAAAGTAGCCTTGATGTCCGGTTCAAACACGGAGATGTTTCCGCGGATATAACTCTTCGTCATTAAATCCTGGAGGATAGCACCAGATCCTGAGCAAAACGAGCCGCTGTATCGGTGCTGCGAAATACTTTGGGAGAAATGAGTAATGCATTGTAAATTCTAAACGCGAACGTACGTGGTGATTAAGGCGCCGGGCATGGTACCGAGAATACCTTCCGCGAAAATTGCTTGCGGAGAGAAACCACTAATCTTGTCATGGGATGAACCAGCAAATGCACCTCCGATCAACTTGGTGAAGGAAGTTTTTGACAAACCAGCAGTCTCCGAGACGTTTGTAGCAAATTGAACCCATCTTCTCCAAAGGTTAAATGAGAACTCAAGAATGACGATACACACACTGAGGGACATATTCGGAAACACTCCAGCTACTATTTCTACCTCCATTGTTGTAATAGAGATCGGCTTCGTTGCCTATCTCGATAAATTTTAGCGTGATCCCATTTGTCTTGATTGCTTGGGACTCGAATGCCTGGATCAACGCCTTCGTTTCAAGGTACGCAGCAGTCAAGTTGTATTGCCTCAGATTGACTCCCCAGTGGACACGGGTTCCTATCAAACAGGATCTAGCCGAAATCAACAGCAGCATATATGAATTAGAACTTCCCAAAAGGAAGATGAGATATGACATCATAAAATCCTTGCCCGACCGTGATGTTGCTCGCCTCAGGGTAAGGATAAATAGAAGAGGAGGCAGGGAAAATATCCTCCTCATACTGGAACATCCATCAGTACTGTGACTACAGTGGGCTGACGGCTGGAGGCGTACTTCAACATCATAGCTGAAGTCAGTGTGATCCTCGGAATCAGCACCAATCCTAATGAATGGCGGCGAGTTCGTGATTTGGGCCAAGTTGTCGAGAGCATTGTAAAAGAACTGGTTCTGTTCCGTGGTTCCTGCCCAATCTACCCATCTGTCTTGTTCGATGGAGAGAGACACTAAGTCCGGCGCCACCGATGGAGCGCCGCTGGGTGCGGAGAGAGGGATCGTTACATCAACGGCCGAGGCCGCGAATGGAATTGTCGAGACCAATAGTATCCCCTGGTATAACATCAACATCAAACCAGCTGCGGACTAGACTTGCTAGGACTTGAAATAATCGTCACGGATTGTCGAGCGAGCGAGAGATCTGTGCAGGGAAGTCAGGAGGTTTTAATGGGGCCCGATGTGTACTCATGATTACCAACACATTTAGCATGTCGGTTCTGCAAGAGTTCAAACTCACGATCATCAGGTGCGCCACCACGGCCCGCTGTCCAGAACACGGACGCGAAGGGAACCGAGCTAAGACGTGGAAGAAATAGAACACGTTCCATATGCCTGGGAGTAGCACCGCGAATACAATTATGCCGCATAACGAGGAAGCGTGTAAATGTTACGTTTCGCAGATCAGGTGCTAAGCTCCGTCCTGTCACGTTCTGATCAGACATCATGCACCAACTGGAATGTGACCACATACCTTCAGAATCGAAGTATCCCATGTCATTGTCACGATGAGACACTACGGATGATCATGTCAATGCAAAACATGATCGGCATAAAGCGTAAAGATGAACTGGTCAAAGGTTACCAGTTGTCAAGAGAGTAGTAATGGTAGCGTTTTGTTTTGCTGCCCGTTTCTTGAGCCGCTGTGATGGATTTCGGCAAGAACTAAGAAGACGTTGGGGCACTGAGTCGGTGGGCGAATTTTAGCCTCGGCCCCGGGTAACATTGGTTTGAAGCCGAACAACGTCCTGTTTTATCTGGAAATACTTGAGACGGCGCGCATCATGCGATCATGTCTGTCGCTTTTGCGGACTCGACCTCACCGGTGGGCATGTACGCGTTTGTTTGCGACGGCCTCCTCTATTCCACAAACCATTATCGAAAAAGTCGTGCAAAAGTACGCCGTCGATGTCCCCAACGGAAAAGTGGTCAAAGCAGGAGACTATGTCATGATTCGCCCAGAGCATGTCATGACACACGATAACACTGGGCCAGTCATCTCCAAGTACGCATGCCTCTCTCCCCATGCTCCCCATTACCTCTGTGTCCTGAGGCTTATCATCTCACCGCCAGGTTCAAATCCATAGGTGCTACCAAGATCGTAGACCCGAAGCAACTCGTTTTCACCCTTGATCACGATGTCCAAAACAAATCCGACAAAAACCTCGCCAAATACTTTGCCATCGAGTCGTTTGCTCGTCAGCACGGTGTCGACTTCTACCCCGCTGGTAGGGGTATCGGACATCAGATCCTCGTCGAGGAGGGCTATGCGTTTCCCTATACCCTTACCGTCGCCAGCGACAGTCACAGTAACATGTATGGTGGTGTCGGTTGCGTCGGTACTCCAATCGTTCGCACAGATGCAGCTGCGCTTTGGGCAACTGGAAAGACTTGGTGGCAGGTCCCTCGGATGGTCAGGGTAGAACTTAGAGGTAAATTGGCTCCAGGAGTGACAGGAAAGGACATCATCGTGGCTCTCTGCGGCTCCTTCAACAAGGACGAGGTACTCAACGCCGCTATCGAGTTTATGGGTGAAGGCGTTGCTTCTCTTTCAGTCGATGAACGTCTCACAATTGCAAACATGACGACGGAATGGGGCGCCCTTGTTGGCGTTTTCCCCGTCGATCAGACGCTACTCGAGTGGTACGAACAAACACTCAAGAGAGTCGAACTCCGTTCCTTCAGTTCGGGTACATCTAGTATCCCTGCTCCGCCGGAACACCCTCGCATCAACCGACAGCGTCTCGATGCGCTCAAGGCCACTCCCCTCGTTTCAGACACTGGTGCCTTGTACTCCTCGCACTTAATCTTCGACCTTTCCACGCTAGTGCCGCATGTGTCAGGCCCAAACAGTGTCAAGATCTCTACCCCACTGCCAAAACTCGAGACATCCCGCATACCCATCCAGAAGGCTTACCTAGTCAGTTGCACCAACTCACGTGTCTCAGATATCGCCGAGGCTGCAGCAGTAATGGAAGGAAACAGGGTTGCACCAGGAGTCGAGTTTTATATTGCCGCAGCAAGTTCATTGGTCCAGCAGGAGTCCGAACGGCTCGGACATTGGGGTGTACTCGTCGCCTCTGGCGCCAAAGTTCTTCCCGCTGGATGTGGGCCCTGCATTGGTCTGGGTACGGGCCTTCTTGAGGAAGGGGAGACTGGAATTAGCGCAACGAACAGGAACTACAAAGGTCGCATGGGCCACCCGAAAGCGCAGGCATATCTAGCAAGCCCGGCGGTGGTCGCCGCCAGTGCTGTCAAAGGGTATATCTGCGGTCCCGACTCACTCGACGCCACTCGTCTACCTCCACCTGGTGCACCTACGTTTTACGCAGTCCCCTCGGAACCACTCTCTGCTTCATCCAGCACTCTGGTGCAGATGGTGGATGAACCTCTCTTCCCAGGCTTCCCATCTACCTTCTCGGGTCGCTTGTTATTTGCGCCCCAAGACAATCTGAACACGGATGGTCTCTACCCCGGAAAATATACCTACCAAGATGACATCACCCTTGAGCGACAAGCCCAGGTCGTCATGGAGAACTACGACCCGACATTTGCAGGTACAGTAGCCTCGATCATCGCAGACCAGCGACGCTCCACGCCACCTGCATCCAGCGATGGCAACGACCTCACCAAAGAGGGTGCCATACTCGTCTCTGGGTACAACTTTGGCACGGGATCCTCCCGCGAGCAGGCTGCGACCGCGCTCAAAGCTGCGGGTGTCCCTGCCGTGATTGCGGGTTCGTTTGGGGACATTTTCAAACGGAACGCCATCAATAATGGGCTCGTGTGCCTGGAGTGTCCCGAGCTCGTAAAGGATCTCACGGACGCCTATACTAGGGATGGAAAACGCGGTGGTGGGGGCAAAAAGGGTGAACTCACCGTCAACGAGGGTCACGAGATACGGATCAACATGCGAGATGGGTCTGTCGTCGTCAAGGGTCGCGACTACGAAAAACGGTACACGGTCCGCACGGTCGGTGCTAGCATACAAGAGCTCTGGGTTTGCGGAGGGCTTGAAGGCTATATTCTGAAATCTATTCAGTCACAGTTATGACGAAGATGTGCATCATAGTGCAACAAACATGTCTTAGAGACAGTACATAGGGCTAAATATTTCATTGTCGGGGTGCAAAGTTCCGCTGCCGTGAGTGGGCTACGGTTGAATCATGCGCAAACGCGCATTCAAAACGCTGGCTGGCATAGTATGAGTATCGAGTTCTCAAACCATTGCCACAGAACGACGCATCGCAGATCACTCTATATTACATTATGTAGTAGCTGATACAGTACTCGAAATTCTAGGTCCCTCGAGGGTTCGATATTGCTTCATTCGTAGGTCCAGTAAATACGAGACGCCCTTGCCGGGAGGATGACGTTCGTACGTCGTCGTCTTGTCATAGACGATGCCCGCAACACAAATCTAACGATGAAGACTCGAACTCAGCGCGACAGCCCACACGGGGCGACCACGGGTGATGCGTACAAGAATATCGGCCGTCAAGCCCTTGACGGCAGAGGCACAAGAACGAAAACGATGGTGACGGTAGACCACCGTCTCCGTCTCGTCGATCTTGACGACTTGATCGGTGACGTTCTGTATCGTAAAAAAAAGGACCCGAGAGAACGATGCCATCTCAACAACGCGCAGCCTCGCAGACCAGGGAGAAATGGGCACGCACGTGGAACTCGTCCGTATACGGCCAGTTTTCGCTCCCCTTTGGTACCAAGGGTTCTTTGGTGGCGAGGGACGGGTCGAGCATGGCCTCGAGCGGGTGATTGAAGATATGATCCACCTCTCCGTCGCGAGGTGTCAACGAACAGAGCACGGAAGGATTCGTGAGGAACGCAACGACCGGTGTGACGATGAGCTGGGACTGAGAAAGGAATGGGGGGAGGGTACAGAGGGTGTGGATATCCGGCGAGTTGAGAGCGAGTCCAACTTCCTCGTGAGCTTCTCTAAACTGTCGAGCAAACCCCCAAAAAGGACGAGCGTCAAGCACTGACGAGAAGAGAAAAAAAAAAGATGATAGCAGGAGCTTGCGGGGAATCTTACAGCTGTATGGACGAGATCGATGTCGGTCTCGTCTGCTTTGCCGCCTGGCAATGCTGTCTGTCCTGGATGAGCACGGAGAAGCTTGGAACGTGTAGTGAGGAGGACTCGGAGTTCGTCCCCCTTCTCGTAGAGCAGAACCAGCACAGCGGCTAGTTTCCTCCTCGATATCGCTGACCTGCAGATTGGGTGCACAATGAGTTCGATGCGTCGGAAGACTGACTGGACACTGACAAATCTGGTTGCTGGCAAAGAATTCTATGCGCGCGGAGTCGCTCGACACCACATCTAGTTCTATCGGATAAATCTTGCAGTTCCATGATGCTGGTAGTTCTATGATATGAAGTTGAGATATTATTAGTATTACTCGCAGAAAGATATCAGCCAGGAGTGTCGCCGGTGATTGAGTCAAGCCGATCCGAGGAGGGTAAAACAACAAGAATACATTCAAAAAAAAAATACAGATAAATAGCGAAAAATGTTAAATCATGGTATTGCGTAGCGGAGGTATCATCTCTTCTTCGAGTTCAAGTTGCACACTCACGTCCTACCTTTCGGTCGCGGAATGAGACAAGGCTGACTGGCTGACTTGGACGGTCTCCGAGGCTGCTGCGCGTCAGGGACCCCATCCTCGTCCTCGCTGTCAAGTGCCGCTCCCTCGACGTATCCCACACCCATAAACACAGGAGTACCTCCACCCCCACCATGTGCTAGAAAACCCCTCCGCTTACTCATTGTCCCTGTGGCAGTGAACACGTCCTCCTCTTCTCGATCGAGTTCGTCATTGCATTCATCCATGTCTGACGAACGAGCCTCTGCAGTGCGTAGCTCCTCGTCGAGCGTCTGACGCCGTTTGTGGGTTTTCTTGCGCTTATTTTGGGAACTCGAACCTGAAGCTGACAAAGTAGAGGGACGACTGGTTTGTTGTTGCAGCGCAGCTCGTGGGCGGCCTTTTCCTGCCAAGGTAGGCTTTCCTTTCGCTTTGGTTGGTTTGGATTTAGGGACAGGAATGAGTGACAGAAACGGAACAGGTGAGGTTTGTGATACTCCCCCGTCCTCGTCCTCTATATCTGATTCCAGAAAAGGGATGGACTTTGGCTTCGGAGTCGCTCCTCGCTTCGTCCGTGCCGGCGCTGAGGGTCTACGAGGAGTAGGGATGGGTATAGGAGAAGTAGGGGGACGCTTTTTAAATAGTTGAGAAGTACGACGCGGTACAGAATTAGGCGCGATAGTTCGAGGTTCCGGATGTGATTGTTCTTCCATGTCGACATCAATGACTTCTATCTGCTGTTCCGGAGCGTCTGACCTGGAGGCTTTCTGAGTGACAGCAGTAGTTCGGGGTCCAGGGGGAGTTGATGGGACTCGGTCTTCAATACTGTTCTCGTCCCGGTCATTATCTGAACAGAGCGAAGGCGTAGTCACATCCGTTTCATTCGTCGGCAGCGTCTGAGGCGGAAGAGAATAACTGGAACGTGGCGATATTTCTGACGATGATGATGATGTAGTATGCAGCCTCGTTCCCGAAGAAGATTGAACTGATGACTGTGTCATACGGCGCTTCACTTTGTGCATCGGATAGTACTAGTCAGAGGAAGTTCACACTTGGGGATAAGGAAATGTGACATACGTGGTATGCCCCTCAAGTCATCCACGCCAAGTGCATCCGCCTTGCGCTTCTGACCCACCCGAACCTCCGCTTCCTTCGCTGTCACTGACGCGGATAGAGAGAGGGGTGCAGCCAGCGAAGAACCGATCGGTACACGAAGGCTTGCTAATGAACGTCGACGCTTCAACTCCTGGGCACTGAGTTTTGCAGCAGTGGTCACGTTGACGCTCTTGCTCAAGCCAGACGGTCCAGCTATACCATCACCTCCCATCGCATTCGTACCAGAACCAACTTTTCTCAACTTGGCAGTCTTGATTTCGTGCAAGAACGCAGCCATCTTTTCGGATGGAACGTTTACGGTGGGCTGGCCCTGCCTCCTGGCCCTAGCCTGTCCAGGGTTGTTGATGGGCGCCTCGACGGGTGTCATCGCGTGTCGCAGAGAGGCGCGAGCCGTTGCAAACATGGAATTAGGAGTACAAGGCGCCGTGTCAATTCGTAGCGGAAGGGGTGGAGGTGGCGGTGGTGGAGGCGGGGGCGGAGGAGAAGACCGCA